>OZJO01028736.1:0-29785 GCA_900406225.1 Acrobeloides nanus | reverse complement strand
TTTAAAACAATTTTTTCTTTTCTCGTATCGACCCATTTTTTATGTATGTTATTCCCTCGATCACATAATTGAAAAAAAGAAAAACAAATCTTGAGTGAGGTATGCATAAGTGAAAAGAAATGTAGATTGGTAAGGCTAAAAGACGGGAAATAGACAACAAAGTATGATGATTGAATAATTTGAGTTGCCGCTGCTGTATGAGAGTGTGTGTGTGGACAATACGCACCATTTTTGAACACTTTCTCGGCGCTCTATAAATATATCGACCCTCGCGAATGGTTTGGTATTGGTTTCTTGATGAAAGTTCGTGTGACCGGACGCTTATAGTGGCTTTATAGGCTTTTTTGGAGTTTTTTCTATTTTTTGAAAATGTCAAAACTTATCAATTTTGACAAAAATTAATCATTTTTAGTAACAAATTGATAAATTTCGAAAATTTATTGTGGCAATTTGAGACTTTTTAGTACAAGGTGAGCCAAAAAACAGTATTTTTGCGTTTTTTGGTGAAAATTTTTCAAAAATTGGTGAAATTGTTCAAAAATTTTTTCAAAAATCACCTATAAGGGGTATATTTTATGCTATTTTTGAAAAAAATTTTGAAAATTTTTGTCAAAGAACGCAAAAGTACGATTTTTTGGCTTACCCTGTAATGCTTGCAAAAATTAAAAATTTGCAATAAATCTACATTTATAAAATTTTGAAACTTTTGGTAAGAAACATGCAAAATATTTCCAAAACATGTAACATGTTCCCATTACCATAATTTTTAATTGTTAATTTTGTTCAATTTCAGATTATGATATGTTTATCATAATCTGAAAGCGCATTTTTAATGCAATTACAAATTATGATAGAAATATTATAACTTGTATTTGCATAAAATAAGCAATTACAGGTTATGATAATGGGAACATGCTGCATGTTTTGTAAAAAATTCACCTGCTTTTGAGAATTTGCAAGTCAACAATTTAATTAAATTTCCGGTATATTTTGTTATTTTAAGCTATTCTGAGCAACATTCAAAAAAATTTTTTGAAAAAAGGTTGTCTAACCATAGAATATACTAGCTTTCAAAATCAAATCGACTCAGGTGGGATTCGAACCCAATATCTTTAGACTCGAATCTTGGAACACTACCACTGAGCCAAGTTTACGATAAAAATCGGTTTTTTAATTTTGCTTATAATTTAACATGAATTTTTCTTTTTATAATTAACAACTTTTTTTCGAAAATTTTTTTTGAATTTTGCTCAGAATAGCTTAAAATAACAGAATGTACAGGAAATTTTAAGGAGTATTCCCGTGTTAATTTTGTATATATTAAACGCTGGATTTAGACATTGATGTGCTCAAAAATGTTGAGTGAGGTGTTAAATTTCATCTTTTACATTATATCCGTTTTATTCTTTAAAAAATCTTGTCCAGAGGACACCCAACCGTCGTCGAATCTCCGAAATGTCCAGCAGCAGCAAGCGCCGCACAAATAATACATATAATAAATACACTTTTATCCGTCGCCAAATATTCCAAACAAGCATCATCAAAGGATGAAGGGAGCAGTACCCATCCATCCCATTTTCTATCGTGGCGCACCGATAGGATAGATAGGATGGACTGGTGGACCGGCTGCTGACAACGCCGAGTCGTTTTTGCTGCTGCTGCAGTCCCGCACTAACACTCCTAAACATAACCGGCCCATTGCATTTTCAGCATCCTGTGCCGGAGCTAATCGATATATTCTTTTTGGCCGCACTGATGAGAACAACAAACGTGTGGTTCTTCGACCATCATAATGACATTTCTTGCGGCCTTCCAAACTAAACGAATTGAGCTTGACTCATAAGAAACTGGAGAGGCAACAAAGTTTTCGACCGATTTCATGATTTGTAGGCTTATTGTAATTTTTATACTGTATGCAAATTTTTGTGGTTGTATTAAGGTTGAAAATTCAAGAAACCCTATCAATATGGGGCTCAAATAAGTGCTCATTGCCAGCTCTATTGAACTCATAGTTGCTCAAATTGAAATTTTATTCCCCTAGCATACAAGGACAATATCCTGGTAAAAAAATTTTCATGAAATGCTTCCTGATTCAGGGAAGGCATATTATGTATCAAAGCGAAAAGTCGCAAAAATGCGACTTTTCGCTTAGATACATAAGCCTTCCCTGAATCAAGGAAGCGCTTTTCGCTTCGAAAAAGTCAAATTCGGATTCCCCAGGTGTTTACCTCTGGAGGGGTCATTTTCAGAAAAAATTAAATTTTTAAGGAATTTTCAATTTTGATGAATTTTTCGATTTTTAAGGAATTTTCAATTTTTAACAATTTTTGACGAATTTTTCAAAAAATTTTCACGTGTGTGCCACCCTATATATATTGTCAAAAACCTGTGTTTAACACGCTTTTCTACAGCTCTATGATGCCAAACTTGTAAAAATTCAAATATCCCAAACTTTTGGAACACCCTGTAATAAAGATTTTCTCTCTTCTTATATCTGATCCATTTGAGCAAGTTGAAAAATTTCATGCCAGTCTCACAAAAATCCTTTTAACTTGTTTCACTCTCTTGTTTAGCTCATAGAATAGTTATACATGCTTATTGACACTCCGCTCAAAAAGACTCTTCCACGTCAGTTTTATAAAAACTCAACTACCCTGATTTATTATGCTTTATATTGATTGAGAACATTCTCCATTATTTAGTCCGTGTGGACGCGTTTCGTGAGCTTTTGCTCAATTTTTTTGACATTCTTTTCCTTTTTAATTGCGAAGTATCATGTTTATAAGTTGCTGATTTATTGATTGTTTTTCTATCAAAGTTATTTTTATTCACAAAATCGATTTCTCTCTTTCGTTTTTTATATGAAAAACTTTCTTTTGGCCGCTTTGTTCACTAATAAGATAGCTTAAGGAACACTTTTTTGAGAGTTCAATGGTTGTCTTAAACGGTTCGATTGGGCTTCAAGTTGAATTTATTTAGTAAATTTAAAGGAGGTCCAGATAATAGATCAATCTCCGAAAAAAATTTTTTCTCGATATGACCTATATAGGGGTAATTTGATGCGAGGAATCGATTGAGCGCACTCCCGAAGTGCGAAACGCCTCCTTCATCTTGTTTTCGTGAAAATGTCGATTTTTCAACAATTTTTGTTCGCCAGATTGTCAGAAATTTGGAACCCATCCCTCCCCAAATCGATATTTTCACGAAAACAAGGTGAAGGAAGCATTTCGCGCTCCGGGAGTGCGCGCAATCGACTCCTCGCATCAAATTACCCCTATATAGGTCATATCAAGAAAAAAATTTTTTGTCGGAGATTGACCTATTATCTGGACCCCCTTTAAAGGAGGGTAAACTTTGCAGCAGCACTTCCAAAAAAAATACTCAAAAAGTCGAAATTTTGTTCAAAAATCGTAAACTTTCTTATTGACAAAGAAAGGGACGGTACTTGATGGTCACAGGTTTTTTCTGAATAACGTTAAAAACATACTAGGGGGTGCAACTATTCACAAGTTTGCATACGTAGCCGAGTGTATAGGAAGTTATAGCTCTATAACTTGTTTCAAATTTCGGGCAAATAAGTTGTATACCGCGTAGCAAAGTGGTAAAGCTCTCTATTTGCACTCCGAAGGGCAAATGTTCGATCTTCGACCTCCAAGATCGAACCCTTGCCCTTCGGAGTGCAAATAGAGAGCTTTACCACTTTGCTACGCGGTATACAACTTATTTGCCCGAAATTTGAAACAAGCTATATGTCGACAAGGCTTCAGGTTCGAATCCCACCGTGAGCAATACTTTTTGCATCTGGAATTAGATAATATTTTTGAGTTTTTGGAGTCATTTTTTTCGCTTCAATGAGCGAATTGCGACTTCTGACCTACTTTAATCGTATTAATATAGCCCCTAGTATGTTTTTAACGTGATCCAGAAAAAATCTGTGACCATCAAGTACCGTCCCTTTCCTTGTGAGTATTTTTTTGTTGTGTTATTTATTCGCTCTCGAGAGCAGATTATTAATTTTTTCTGAAATGTTTGCAGTTTTAATTGTTTATAATAATGCAACTTTTTCAAACATTTCTTATAACTCAAACAACTAGCAAACATGATCTAACACGCACATTTCAAAAGTCATCCACAAACAATGAAGACGCGCTTTCTTCACCAGCCAAATAATTCCTTTTCAACTTTTGTTGTCTTTTTATTTGAGTCCATAATTCGCAGTCAATCTATAGGGGCACTATCGATCAATAAGAGCATACTTACGTGCATAGCCATTTCTTATGTGATTTATAACATCGGTTTCGGTCTCAATTTTTTGCGAAATTTTTGATTTTTAGATTTTTGCCAATTTTATTATTTCTCTATTAATGTAAGAGTCTTCAAATTGTCTTATTAATATGGCTCAAAATATGTACCGAGTAGGAGGTAAACAATTGGAAAAATTTATGAATATTTTAAAATGAATTTTATAGATTATGTATATTTTGAGGTCTCAAGTTCAGCTCCCTATCAGATTCGAAGAATTGAAGAGCTTAATAAAGTAAGACATTCAAAATCGAAATTCACTCAAACTCTTTTTTAATCAATATTTTTCATTTTTGCACACACAAGCTGTAAATTTCAAATCGATGCATTTTACAAAAAGTTAAATCCTGAAAAATGCTTCCTTGACCCTGATTCAGGGTCAAGGACCCTGATACAAGGGATTATGTGTAACGAAGCGAAAATTAGCTTTCTCAAATATGTCAAAATTGAGACGTAAAGAATGTGCAATTTGATAAAAAAAAACCAATAATTTGAAAAATCAATTTCACACAAAACCTTGGGAGCTGCATACCGTTTATATATAAAAAATCAAGTTTTTAACATTTTTATTCAAAATTTTAAAAAACATGTAACATATTTTCAAAACATGTCACATATTCCCATGATCATAATTTCTAATTGCTAATTTTATGTACATAATGATTATAGTAACTTTATCATAATCTATAATTGCTTTATTTATACAATCATAGATTATGATAAAACTACCATAATCTGTAATCGCAGAAAATAAGCAATTACAAATTATGATCATGGAAACATGTGACATGTCACATGTTCCCATTATCATAATTTATAATTGATATTTTAAAGTGATTAAAGATTATAGTAGTTCTATTATAATGTCTGATTGCTTTGTTTATGTGATCATAGATTATGATAAAACTATCATAACCTGTAATTGATTAAAAGATGTTTTTATAAATTATGATAATGGGAATATGTGACATGTTTGGTAATATGTTACATTTTAAAAGAAGATATCACCCAAAATAACGTGATCATTTTTTCAAAATTTTTTTCCTGAAAACGACCCCTATATGGATAATTTTATACGGGGAAATGATTGTGTACATTCTCGAACCCTGAAAATGCTACCCTGATTCAGGAAAAAGATTATGTGTAACGAAGAGAAAATGAACTAAAATTCAAATTTTCATGGGGAACCAACATTCCAGAGTTTTACTAGATGGAAAATCGATTGCGCGCATTATCAAAGTATGAAAATACTTGCTTGATTCTGATTCTTAGCGCCTAGGGGTTTAGGCACCTACTTGCTTAGGCGCAGGAACATAGTCGAGTGGCTAGCGCACTAGAAAATAATCTACAAGGTCCTCCGGTTCGAATCACACATGAGCCAAAATTAGCCGGATGATAACCAAAGTTATCCCTGGCAGATCAGGCCTTGGTGATACAATTCCCTAATTCTGACTGTTAAAATTTTTTTGACTGTTCTCAAAAAAATTTTTCATTTTTCATATTTTTAGGCAGCTAGCGGAAATGTTGAAGCCAAAGTTGTTTGTTTTTACCGACGTCGTGATATCCCAGCGCCTTTGCTAAAAATCGCAGACAATGCCGAAAGACAAGGAGAAATTGGTAAGAAAACATAAATTTTTTTTTGAATTTAAAAATTTTCAGTATCTCGACCTCGACGCCAACTTCTCTCTTCTGCGAGCAGTCCTGCTGCTTCTACTTCAAATGGAGATATTAAGGAAGAGCCCAAAGAAAATGGGGTTTCTGACAAGAAACCTAGAGCTAAGAGTGAAGGTAATAAAAGATAAAAAATTGAATTTGAAATTAAACAATTTATTTTGCAGAAAAAGAAAAGGAAGAAGATGGAGAAAAATCTTATGGTTTTGCAGGTTTACCAGACGGTTCAGAAAATTTGCCACCTGAAAAAATTCACATGTTGAGGTAAAATTTTTTTACCATCCATAGTCTAGTGGTTAGAGAGACAGACTATGGCGTAAAAGGTTAAGGGTTCAAAGCCGGCCAATGACGAAATTTTCAGTTCTGTTACTGAGTTCTTTGATGACTAAACTTCTCATAGATACTACAGAGGCCGGCATATAGTTTTTCCGTGTCCAGTGAGGGGAAAAGACGCCATTTTTGTTGATACTCGGAAAGTTCATAAAAAATGGAACATTTGTTGTTTTTACGGCATTTCTGAATCGTTGTAGTTTTCGAGAAAATTGCGCTTGAAATTTTGAATTTGTGTACATGTTTTCGTTGTAATGTACAAATTTTTTTGAATTTTTGCTGAAAAATCGATCAAAAAATTCAAAACAGTTTATGTATTACAACGAAAACATGTACACAAATTCAAAATTTCAAACAAAATTTTCTCGAAAACTACAACGATTCAGAACATGCCTTAAAAACAAAAAATGCTCCATTTTTCATGAACTTTTCGAATATCAACAAAAATGGCAACCACTGGACTGGTCCTTTAAAAAATCTTTACAAAACTTTCAACCCTGATTTTCAGGCAACGTGAATTATTCCTATCGAGACAAATCGAAACATTACCTGCAACCCATATACGTGGAAAATGCACCGTTGTTATGCTAAGTGAAGTCGAGACTTCAGAAATGTATTTGGACAGAGAAGTTGAAACAAAAATAAAAACTAAATTTTGACAGAAAAATTTAGGATGCTTTCTTTTACTCATTGGTTTATGATCCAACGAATGAAACACTTTTGGCTGACAAAGGATCGATTCGACTTGGAGAAAAATTTCAGGCGGAAATTCCGCCGAATTCGGCAGGAGAGAGCGAAAATAATGAGGATGATGATGAGGATAAAGAAAATGAGTAATTTTTAAAAATTGATCAAAAATAGTGCTATTAAAACAAGATCGAAAAGCTTAGCTAGTAAGCTTGTGCACCCATAGCGTAGTTGATAGCACAGTGTGCTTATGAATAGATTAAACGACTAGGTCGCTGGTTCGAGCCCGGCTAAGAGAGGCCTTTTTGCACAAAAACAATAAAAAAAATATTTTTAATTTTTAGCCGCCTAATGGTAGCTGTAGAAGATGAAGAGGAAGTCCCAAATGCTCGTGAAACAGTCGTCTATCATCCTCATCACAGCCTTACGGATAGGGATATTGATCAATTTTTGATCATTGCAAGGTAATTGAAAATTTTTGGCATAAAAAATTATTTTTTTGTAAAATTTTTAGAGCTGTTGGCACATTTTCTCGAGCCTTGGATAGCTCAAGTTCCATGAAACTGCCTTCGTTACATATGACTGCTGCCGCAGCTTCTAGAGATGTAACTTTATTGCATGCAATGGCTTTGCTGCATCAAGCTGGTTACGATATCGGACAGGTTCAAAAAATTTTTAAAAAATGCAAATTTTTCTCCGCCAAAACTTGGTTCAAATAAAACTCAAAAAGAAAACTGCATTCATAGTCTAGTGGCTAGCTCCCTAGACTTTTACTTATAAGGTCCATGGTTCAACTCCTACGTGATTAAAATAGCCGAATGATGACCTAGTTATCCCTGGCAGACCAAGCCTTGGTGACAATTCCTCGTTTCTGACGGCTGAAAAACTTTTTGCTTATTTTTCAATTTTTAAACAATTTTCAATTTCTTAAGAATTTGTTTATTTTTATGGATTTTTCAAATTTTTGATTAATTTTTTAATTTTGATGAATTTTCTATTTTTTTAAACAAATTTTTCGCATTTTTTTGCTAATTATTCAATTTTTGTCATATTTTCGATTTTTTTAAATACAAAATTTAGGCAACAAAATTCCTCGTCCCACCACCAAGCAAACTCCACTATCCACTCGATGCTGACAAATCAACAGCACACAACACTGTTAGTCTTGGTGGTCCTATTCTATGCAGGTTTGACTAAAAAATTAAAAAATTAATTTGCTCAAAAAAAATTTTAGAGACCAATTAGAAGAGTGGTCGCCAGCCGAAGCAACGCTGTTTGAAGAAGCGATAGAAAAATATGGAAAAGATTTTCATGATATTCGAAATGACTATGTAAGTATTTTGTATGACTACAAGTTTTGTACCTGCCATGGTTGAGTGGCAGTGAGCTAGACTGTTGTGTAAAAGACAGAGGTTTCAATGCCGGCCTATGACGAAATTTCCAGTTCTGCTACTGATTAGCTTTGATGACAAAACTTCTCATAGATACTCCTGAGGTCGGCAAAAAATTTTTGCATTGTTATAAAAATCGAATATTGATTATGCAAAAATAAAGAAGGAAAATTTCTGTGGTAATGTTAAAATTCCAAAAATGATGTATAGCCCATTTCAATCTCTAATGGAAAAGTAGTAAGAAGCGATTCCATCCGATCTGGCAAGTTAAGCAACGTTAGGCCCACAGGTTCGATCCCTGAAGGATAAAATGTTGAGAAACTAAATTGTTTTTATCAGACCCCCTAAATTTTTAAAGCCAATTTTCAGACCTATAAAAAATTTACCAAGGAAGCAAAAATAGTAAAACATTCTACGATGTCGAATTTAGGGACCTAATAAAATTTTTTAAATTTTTCAACATTTTGTCCTTCGGGAATTGAACCTGCGGGCCCAACGTTGCTTAACTTGCCAGATCGGACGGGATCTCTCCTTACTAACTTTTAAGAAAGTTTTTTTCATTTGGGATTAAGGCTAAAACATAATTTCAAAACATGTAACATGTTCCCGTTATCATAACCTGTAATTGTGTATTTTTTGTGATTACAAGTTATGATATTTCTATCATAATCTATATTCGCATAAAATATGCAATTACAGATTATGATAAAACTACTATAATTTATAATTGTATAAAATAAGCAAATGAAAATTATAGTAATGGGAAAATGTAAATATTTTTCAAAAAATTGTGGTTAAATAAAGTCAGTTTTCATGCTTATACGAATTTTTTAAAAGTTTGAAAAATTTACCTGCTGGGGTCCAGGGCTCATAATTTAAATTTTTTTTTAAACTATTTTTAGCTCCCTTGGAAATCACTTCGCGATATCATCGAATACTACTACATGTGGAAGACCACTTCTCGCTATACAGAAATGCAGAAACCGAAACAAGCTGAGCGAGAAAGCAAACTCAAACAAGTCTATATTCCAAATTATAATAAGCCAAATCCCAATCTTGTTGGACCTCCAAATCCTAATAATGATCTCGTTAAAAGTACTTCATTGTGTGAAAGTTGTCAGGTAAAAAAATAGGCATACGAAATAACGGCACGGAACGATCGATTTTAAAGCCCGAGAATGGCACGAAAAATGGCAAGAACAGGAACGACACGACAAAAACGGCAAGAAAAAATAGCATGAGAATAACTTTTCAGGGTCAACTAATTTTCGAATGTGGTCTTCAGCAAATTTATCGCTCTCAATGAGACGAATAAAAATACAAAAGACCACATTTGAAAATTCGTTAATCTCACCCTGTATTGCCCATTTTTATAGCTAAATTACAAAAGTTCCAAAAAGATATAAAAAAGCAAAACATGTAGCATGTTCCCATTATCATAATATGTAATTGCTTATTTTATACGATTACAAATTATGATACTTCTATCATAATCTATATTTACATAAATAATGTAATAACAAATTATGATAAATAAATCATAATTTTTAATCGAATAAAATATGAGATTACAAGTTATAGTAATGGGAACATGTGACATATTTTGCAAAACATGTTATATGTACAGGATGGCGCAAAAAAAACCGAATTTTTGTGCTTTTTGAGTGAAGTTATTCCCTTTTTATTCTTTCGTGCCGTTTTTGTTGCATCTTTGTTGTTCGTGCTGTCTGTTCGTGCCGTTATTGCGTATGCCAAAAAATATAGAAAAAATTCTTAAATCAAATCAAAATTTTAGGCTGAAAGGTCGACTCAATGGTATGCCTGGGGTCCAGCGCACTTACAAATGCGTTTATGCACGGAATGTTGGAATGTTTGGAAGAAAAAAGGCGGTCTTAAAAGACCTCATGAATATGGTAATTTTTAAATTTTCATTTTGAAAATTTGAATAGATTCAAAAAATTCAAAAAAAAATTGAAAAAATCGAAGAAATTCAAATATCAAACAAATTGAAAATTTTCAATGTTTTATAGAAAACTACGACCTTGATGGAACTGTCCAATCAGACTACCTTTCTCAGCGAACAGGCACTGTGGTCAACCCCATGGGCATCAACAAAGGAAGCATTCAAAATGTCCAGGTTTTCTTCTCGATAAATTTCATAACCTCCATCATTTTCAGGCACAACGAAATGGAGGACAAACAATTTTAAACCGTGGAACAGGTGCACAAATTATCGCCAAACTCCCGCCTGGCTACCAACAACAACTTTTGCAACAAGTTGGCTCCGGCTCAGCAGTTTTGCAGAACACAAAAGGAAGAGTGGCCTTCTTCTTGCATACTGACATGCAAACAAAATTGGCTAGGAGGTATGTTGAGGAAAAAATTTTTTATAGAAAAAAATTTAGATTATCTTCAAAAAGTTTGTTGAACATGAGAAAGGCAGCAAGATCTCCATTCAAACCACTGGATAGTCGGGCGATTATGGAAAGTTGTAAGGGATTTAGTTTCAAAAGCATTTTCAAAACTTAAAAAATACAAAAATTATTTGAAAAAAATATACAGTCAAACCCCTTTAAGCTGACCCCCGTATAAGCGGACAAAACATGTAACATCTTGTTTGAAAACATGTAACATATTCCCATTATCATAATTTGTAATTGCATAAATATTGCAATTACAAATTATAGTAAAAATATCATAATCTGAAATCACATAAAGTTATTAATTACAGATTATGATATTGAAAAATATCATAACTTTTATTTAAAACCCCGTATAAGCTGACCCCCTCCCGACGGGGGTCAGCTTAAAGGGGTTTGACTGTACATGAATTAGCAACAATTATGTAACATGTAAAATCTTTGCGAAAAAATGTTACATGTTCCCATTACTATAAGTTGTAATCGAGATTTCATGAAATTATAAGCTATGATAGTATCATCATAATTTGTAATAGCCTTTTTATGCACATTTATATTATGATAGAAATATCATAACTTGTAATCGCATAAAATAAGCAATTACAAATTATGATAATGGGAACATGTTACATGATTTGAAAATACAGGGTGTATAAAAAACTGGAATTTGGGCAATTTTTCATGTTTTTTGACACGAAAGTTTTTTCCAAAAATGACCCTATTAGGGCTAATTTTATGCGAGGAATCGATTGTGCACATTTCCTACGCTTGAAAATGTTTCCCTGAAAAAAGAAAAATTGGTGCATTTCCTGTCTAAATTTGAGATTTTATCAAATTTCGATCAATACATACACCCCGATTACCTGGATCATGATCAGGGAAGCGTTTTCAAGCATCGAGAATGCGCGCAATCGATTCCTTGCATCAATTTACCCCATGAAAATCATTTTCAGTCAGAAAATCTAAAAATTTTCGATTTTCGCTTCAATACACACACCTGATTCCCTGATTTAGGGTCAGGGAAGCGTTGGAAATGCGCGCAATCGATTTCTCGCATAAAATTAGCCCTAATAGGATCATTTTTGAAAAAA
This sequence comes from Acrobeloides nanus, assembly GCA_900406225.1. Taxonomy (NCBI): domain Eukaryota; kingdom Metazoa; phylum Nematoda; class Chromadorea; order Rhabditida; family Cephalobidae; genus Acrobeloides; species Acrobeloides nanus. Next base: position 17,893 of record OZJO01028736.1, on the reverse strand, counting down.
ATTTCGGGTTGAAGATCCCAATTTTTTAGGGAGATCCAGAGATCCTCTAGAAATCGTCCGCGTCGCCAAGCAACTTTTTGGCAGTCGCATCCCACAACGTCTCGTAGAATTCATCGCTTTAAGAACCCAACAGCAAGCTCAAGCTCGTGCTAATGGCGCTAATGTTACTCCAGCTCGACGATAAATAATTTTTTGTTGAATATTTATTTTTTGCATACCTTCATATCTTGTTTCATTGTTTTATGACCCAAAGAATGCAATTTTGTTTCAAAATTTTGAAAAACTCTTATAATATTTTTTTCACTATTTAATAGGGTTGTGGTATTGGGAATATTGATTTTTAAATCATATATACAGCTTGTTGATTGTGTTATTTTTTATGAACTATGTATTTAATGTGTGTTAATTTTACGGTTTTTTATAATGTGTTTGTTATAAAAAAATAAAATTTTGATTAAAAAATAATTTATACAAAAATTTAAAAATGGAATCCCTGAAAAATATCCTACTACATTAAACGCGTAATGTCTGCCAGTGTGTCCAGAAGATCTCGGGAACGTTGTAAAAGTTGTAGGGGACGATGGGAGAAGACGATTAACACCAAAATCATCGAAATCAGAGACAAAATTTTTTTTGATTTTTAGGTGTACATCTATTTTACGTAAACGTAAAAAATCAAAAAGTCGCTCGGGATGCATCTCTCAGAGTCACTCTCGGTTTCCCGCGAGCGTGTTAGCGCTCGACCCCCAGTACTATAAATTAAAGGGTGGCCCATAAAAAAGTGGCTTTTTGCGATTTTTGGGGCCTAGTTTATACGGTTTTTCTTCTTAACATAAATTTTTTCACAAAAAGTGATGTTCTGAAAAGTTGTTCGTCGTGATCTCAGGAACGACTTTGTAGAACATCACTTTTTGTAAAAAAATTTCTGTTATGAAGAAAATCCTTATGAACTGGGATTCAAAAAATCACAAAAAGCCACTTTTTATTGGGCCACCCTGTACAATAAGTGACCTCAAAAATAATTTTAAGCCATAAAAAGCTAGTAATATCAATTCTATTAATTAAGGCAATAAACGGTTTCTTCCTCTGCCAAAGATTGTCCTAAACAGTTAGAGGGTGGCGCAAAAAACGGATTTTTTCAATTTTTGAGCAATTTTTTCAAAAATTTTCAATTTTTTAAATTTTCATCAAAATAACCCTATAGGGGTTTTTCTATGCAGAAATCGATTGCGCATTGCCGAACCTTGAAAACACTTCCCTGACCCTAAATTAGCATATTTTCGCGAAAAATGCGAAAATGTAATGCAAAAATAGGCTAATTCATGGCCAGGGAAGCGTTTCCAAGATCCGATAATGCGCGCAATCGATTCCTCGCATAGGAAAACCCCCTATAAGGTTATTTTGATGAAAATTTAAAAATTGAAAATTTTTGAAAAATCACTCAAAAAGCGCAAAAATTCGGTTTTTTTGCGCCATCCTGTAAATATAACATGTTTTGCAAAATATGTTACATGTTCCCATTACTATAACTTGTAATCTCATATTTTATTCGATTAAAAATTATGATATATTTATCATAATTTTTTATTACATTGTTTATGTAAATATAAATTATGATAGAAGTATCATAATTTGTAATCGCATAAAATAAGCAATTACATATTGTGATAATGGGAACATGCTACATGTTTTGCTTTTTTTTATATCTTTTTGGAATTTTTGTAATTTAGCTATAAAAATGGGCAATACAGGGTGAGCCATTATGGTTTTTTTGGCTCTATTTACTTTGAATTTTTGATAAAATTTTAAAAAATTTCATTTTCAACTTCCTCGCGAATCAAACCTACCTATACAAGAAAGCAGAAACTGAAGCACCAATAAACGGACCAGCCCAATAAATATAATGGGTTTTCCATATATAGCTAGTATTTTTATATGCAAATATACTCATGACAACACAGGGGCCAAGACTTCTAGCTGGATTCATTGATGCACCAGTTATTGAACCACTAAAATCCCTTCATATAAAAAATGGATTTTTCCAAACTTACGCAGCAAAAATATCCAACGTTAAACACATTCCAATAGCCAATGGTGCTAGTACATTCTTGTCGGTATCTACAGCGGTTAATAAAACTGTTTGAGTTAGGATAAACGTTAGCATGGCTTCGGAAATTAGGCCCTAATATGGGAATTTTTGGAAGTTAAAAAATGACTTGTATACTTGGTACCAGTCGTCCCCAAGATGTAAATAAGTTGCACCTCCATCAAATGTATCATATTCGTCTTTCAACGTTATTGCCTAAAATTTTTTTCTAATTTAAAAAAATTTCAAGCTGCACTTCAGGTCTCGAAAAATTCTTACTCTGCATAATAAAGCACCACAAAATCCACCAGTCAATTGACCAACCCAATACAAGGGCAAGTGCCAAATGGGCATTTTATTTGATAAAGCTATAGATAAAGTTACAGCAGGGTTGAAATGGCCGCCACTAAAAATGTTTACTTTTAAAAAATTTTTCATTTTCTCTTACCTAATATGTCCCAAAGAAGTGACGAGGGCAAAAATAGTCAAACCATGAGCAAAAGCACCATGGATAACATTATCTGGTGCAGCACGTAAACCTGACATGCATCCTATAAAATTTTGGTTGAAGATTGACTAATCCTGATTCAGATACTTACCTACAAAAACAAAAATTAAATCTCCAACAAATTCTGCTGCTACTTTGCTAATGATGGTATATGGTTTTTCTTCATAGTCCATCTTGAAGTTTATTTCCTCTGTGAAAACCTAAACTTTTTTTGGTTTTTATTGATGTTTTAGGAACTTTTCAATTTTTTTTTGAAAATTTTTAAGTTTTGCTATATCAATTTTTGTCCAAAAAATATTCCAGAAACTAAAATTGTGCTTTGTTAACATTAAAATTGCAATAATTCCAAAAAAGATGTAACATGTTTTCAAATCATGCAGCATGTTCCCATTATCATAATCTGTAATCGCCTATTTTACGTGGTTACAAGTTATAATATTATTACTATAATCTCTATTCGCATAAAATAGGCAATTACAAATTATGATCTATCTACTATAATTTGTAATCGCATAAAATAAGCAATTACAGATTATGATAATGGGAATATGTTACATTTTTTTTTGCAAAACATGTTATATAATTTTCAAACATTGAAATTTTTCAAGGTTTAACCTTGAAAAGTTTTTAATAATTTTTAATTTTTGGATTATAAGATGCTTAAAAACACTGTACTTTTGCGTTTCTTTGGTGAAAAATTTTCAAAAATGGTGGTTTGACTGTAACAATTTTCGCCAAAAAACGAAAAAAGTACGGTTTCTTTGGCTCACCCTGTACCTTATTGTAATTTTCTCTAAGTTTGTGAATTTTTAAAAATTTTAAAAAAATATTTAAAAATTTTTTTAAATTTTTGCAAATTTTAAAGCCAAAATTTGTTTACCTTATTAAAAGAGGGTAACCGGAACCTCATGACTACAATAAAATTTTACTATAAAAATTTTTAACTCTCTATTAAAGAATGTTAAAATTTGACACTTAAGGGCGTTTTTATATAAATCGGCATCATAAAATCAAATATTTGTGATGTGTGTGTGAAATTAAAGCCCATTCCGAGATCAACAAGAGGTGCGATAAGCGAATTTATTGAAATTACTATACAATTATACAAGTGATTCATTCGAGAGATCTTGATCACTTGTTTTTTTTAAGCTAGGCTGTCTAGTTTATGGCGCCAAGATTAGAAAGTGAGAAGCTATTTTCGAATTAAAAATTTGGCCTATTGTTTACAAATGATGTGATTTGAGGCTAATTGCACTAACGTCATTTGTATTTGGCCAAGTTTAAAAAAGTTTGAAAAAAAGGTTCAAAATGAGTTTTCTATTTTTTTTCTTCGTTTTTTCGGTTTCTCGAATAAATTTACCTCCAGAAAATCATTTTCAAAAAAATCTAAAAATTTCCGATTTTCGCTTCAATACACACACTCCGATTTTCTGATTCAGGGTCAAGGAAGAAAAAAGCACCTGCCGAACCATTTATGCTAAATATCCGAAAAAATTCTTCAGATTCAAGTTAACAAAATAGAATATAAGTTTAACCAAACATCAAAGTTTTTGATGCCAAAAATGGAAATATTCCATTTGTGAGGGAGTTTTATAACGCTCTATGGTATAGCTTAAGTCTGAAAACACTCTTAAAAGCGTGAATAAGCCGAAAAATAAGCACATTTGGCTTCAAATTAAGGATATTAGCATAAAAGGGCAAAGTAAACAAAAGAAATGGGTAAACTCAAGTCATATTAGGAAGTGTTCCAAAAAATTGTTTGCTAACATTTTAAAGAATCATACATTTTTAAATTCGACATCAATTTATATAAATTTTTAGTTAATCATGGAAAAGAAGGATATCTTAGTCTGCTGACCTGATGGATCCGTTTAAGAACTTCTGATGGGGCCTAGACTCGACTAGGCCAGTATCTATGCATGGACTGGACTTATGGATCCGTTCGGAATCAAACTTAAGCTTAAAGGACCAGGCCACTCAGATACAATCTTATGAAAAAATGTTATATTCGTAAAGATCATGAAAAATGGAGCATTTTTTGTTTTTACGGCATCATCTGAATCGTTTTCCCCATCGAGATAAATGCATTTGAAAATATGAATTCGTGTACATGTTTTCGTTGTAATAACCAAACTTTTTGAATTTTTTGCTTTAAAATCGTGAAAAAATAGTATCAATCGACAGAGAATTTTATGCTGAACAACTTTGCTAATTTCAGTTTGCGTAAAAAATATTTTCTCTTGTCAAAAATGCAAAATAAATTTAAATTTTTGAATTGTTTTGTATCGAAACAAAAACCCTGCATGAATTTAAACTTATTTTGCATTTTTGATCAGAGAAAATAATTTTTTACGCAAACTTCAATTAGCAAAGTTGTTCAACATAAAATTCTCTGTCGATTGATGCTATTTTTTCACGATTTTTCCGCAAAAAATTCAAAAAACTTGATTATTACAACGAAAACATGTACATGAATTCATATTTTCAAATGCATTTATGGGGGAACGATTCAGATGGTGCCGTAAAAACAAAAAATGCTCAATTTTTCATGATCTTTCCAAATCTATCATTTTTTCATAGGATTGTAATTGAGTGGCCTGATCCTTTAAGGGAGTTAATCTTTACAGTTGATCTCCGACAAAAAATTTTCTCAAATTTTTTTAGAAAAGAGCCTTCTAGAGTAATTTTAACGCGAGAAATCGATTGCGCGCACTCCCGAAGCTTGAAAATGCTTCCAGGATCTTCATCCGTGAAAAATCTGATTTTTTAATAAATAAAACTAATCAGTTTGTTATTAATAAAACTAAGTTTTTCACAGATGAAGATCAGGGAAGCATTTTCAAGCTTCAGGAGTGCGCGCAATCGATTTCTCGCATCAAAATTACCCTAGAAGGGTCTTTTCTGCAAAAATTTGAGAAAAAATTTTTTCGGAGATCTGACTGTAAAGGTTAACAAATCTAGCCATGCCTGGCCCATTTTCATTATGAACATAAAAAATTCGCTATAGAATTTTAAAAAATACAAAACAGAAAAATTGAACTTTCCATACTTTGTTATTATTATCTACAGGCGAAACACGGTCGGTTGACCAGCTGCCTTGTCGTTTCATAGACAGAATTTGTGCCAGCTTTTCTGATTGATCCTAAAAAACTTTTGAAACTTTTATTTTTAGAAATAACCAATAAATAATTTTAACTGATTTTCAAAAGCAGGGCATGTGCTTTTAAAAATTAGTTTAAAAGAAAGGCATGTGTGTTCAAAGAGAAATTTTCTCGATAAATAAACTGATAAGCACTAATGCGGAATCTTTCCTTCCTAGAGTACATCATAGAACGGGTTTAAAATTGTGAACTTAAGAAGCTAGAGTTTTCTTATCCAAATTTAACATTAACCCTCCTCTTAATGTTAATTTTAGGCGTAGAATCTGAAAAAAGGTCCAAAAATCTGAAAAATTAAGTTGGAATTTTGCAAATTTTCATTGTGTGGCTGTCCATGCCACTGAGTGCTGAGCGCAGTTACTGCGCGCAGCTGCTCGAAGCCAACAGAGAATGCGGCACAGCTGTATATTTTTTGGACAAAGCAGCTCTGCTTGTAGGCTACAAATTATAGCACTCAAATACTGCGCGCAGTACCCAGTCGCTGGTGTAGATTCATGAACAGATCCTGTATCTAACTTAAAACTATCTTTGGCAATTTTTGGGCATTAACACTTTATTTAACTTGTTCTTCAACCTATTTTCTACAACCATACTTTCTTCAACTTACTTTCTACAACCTACTTTCTACACAATTTTTACGCACGTAACGAGCGCGTTGCAACGCGCCTGATTGTCAATAAATCGTGTTTATTGAAACGAATAATAAGAGATCGTTTAAATTTACAACGTAAAAAAGTTGAAGAAAGTAGTTTGTAGAAAGTGGCCATGAAATCAAAGTTGAAGAAAATAGGTTGAAGAAACAAAAAGTTGAAGAAAGTGTTAAAGCCAATTTTTGATTGACATTACCTATTTTAGTTGTAATAAACAAGCTTTTTTGAATTTTGTGCACAAAATCCTCAAATTCAAACAGAAATGAGTCTCTATAATAGTTGTTAACGGTGCAGAAATATTTGCCTTTGAAATTTTGTGCCAAATTCAAACAAGTTGATTTATTACAAAGAAAACATACACACACCAATAAAAAATTGAAAGAAAATTTATGCCCCTTTCTCCTAAACGGAACTTTAAAAGCTAAGAATAAACTGTTTATAATCTCAACATAATTTAAAGGCCCATCAGACTTCAACTCTACGTGGCACGTTAATTTTATGATAGTCATAAAAATCTTGAAAGATTGATAAAGCCTTTTAGGCACGGCTCTTAAATTCTTTATTGATAAATAAGCAAAATTTTATTTATATGCTAGGAAAATACGAAAAAAGTTAAGCTTAAACTAGAGACTTTCATGAGTTTTTGAGAAGTTCGATCTACTCCAAAATAACTTTTTAAAAGCATGTATGGCAATTGTAATAACATTTTTTGTTTTGGCATTTAGTCATAAAACTTTGAGAAAAATTAGAAAATCAACAAAAACCATGAAATTTGAGTCAACACCTTGATTACTATAATAAAACACGCAAAAACAAATTGCTTCAGTTAGGAGTTGAACCTGAGCCTTCTGCATAGGAAGCGAGAGCAAAACAAATGAGCCAAGCATTCTATTTACGATGTATTTTTTAAAATAAAATAAGAACAAAGCTATAATAAAGAGAAAAATAAAAATACAAAAATTAAAATCGATGGCGCTATTAATTGAGAAACGCTTGAAATTTATTTTTTTTAAGATGTGCCAAAATACCTCAATTTTCAATCCTCAGTGGGGGGAAAATTTAAAAAGTCGTAGAAAAAAAGTTTTTCCTTTTGAGATTACAACTAACTGCCAAATGACAATACATAATTAACATTGAAACGAACTTTGGTCGCAAAAATGAGAATCACTTTTTGGGACAAGCAATTTTGCAAATTATTTTTTGTTCATGAAAGTCTCTAGCTTAGACAGGAAATTTTTTAAAGGATTTGTTAGTGTTTCACCTTGCTAATCATTTCGTCTCAATTCCAAAATGATGATATTTATAAAGAATTTGATAAGCCAAAGCGGATAGATAAAAAACGAATTATTGTTCAAGAAAGACGTATATATTATCCCTTGTCTGATATCATCTGGATTTTAAAGTGTATGTCATCAAAAATTTTACCGCTAAAATCAAGCCCTGTTTTTCATCAATAACATCATTTTTGGTTGAACATGCTCGCCATTTATAAATTGAACTTGTCGCCAGTGATTGAACATTATCCATTTTTGAACGTAATCCGTGAAAAATAGATCTGTTACGAGTACAGCTGAAAATTCGGCAAGGCTGAAAATTTCAAGTTTGCCTAGATGTGTCATCCATCCAACAGTTTGAGTATTTTAACTATTTCACGGCCCGGCTACAGGATTCTGGGACGATGTGCGTGAGGGGTAGTGAAATTTTTCAAATTGTAGGCCAAAAAATTTTTCAAGCTGTGAGCAGTGATGGCCCGTTTACGATTCCGGTTCCAATTCCAGTTTCAAAGGAAGAACCGGAACCGAAAAAAAGAATTTTATAAATGTCAAATTCGGATTTCCCGCACACGCTTCCCTGAATCAAGAAAGCGTTTTTTGCTTTGAAAATGACAATATCAACGCATGCTTTTACCCCTAGAGAGGTCATTTCCAGAAAAATTTTTCGAAGAAATTTTCACGTGGGTGGCCCCCTCCCTTATTGTGTAGTAGCTCTAAAAATTTCAATTTTTATAGAAACTGGGCGGCCCCTCCCTGCCCCTCTTTTCGCTATGCCAATGGGGGAGAGAGGAGTCAATTGCATCCCTTAAATACGGAGGCAATAGCTCAAGGCTAAAATTTTTTAAGGTGCTTGATTTTCAGTCACCCTTAGGCATAAATTAATTTTCATATAGGCCAGTTTTTAGTGCTTGTAATAGATTTAAAGAAATACAATAAAAACCCAACCACCTCTATTTCATATACAAAAATAAAATTTATGCAAATTTTTGTATACAAAATAAGGTGATCGACTTCAATGTAGATATAGAAAATTTAAACTACATACCTTAATGAAATTCCTGGAGCTACTTCGGCTCTTAGACCCTATTGAACGTGGTCTAAAATCAAAAAATTTTATTTTTCGAAATTTTCTCCAAAATGACCCTATTAGGGGTAATTTTATGTGGTTGGCGATAATATTTTTGCGTAAAAACGCGCTCCATTTTTTAGAAAATCGAATTTTTGCATATTTCGAAAAGTACATATTTCGAAAAAGCTAATATGCAAAAATTCGATTTTCTAAAAAAATGGAAGCCGGTAAATATACCGGCTTCCATTTTTTTACGCAAAAATAACATCGCCAACGTGTTTTCCGCATAAAATTACCCCTAATATGGTCATTTTTGAGAAAATTTCGAAAAATAAAATTTTTTAGATCACATTTAATGGGGGTATAAGAGTCGAAGAAGCTCCAAATTCCTATACGAAACACAATTGAATGTCATATCCATACGTATATTTACCGGCAGCCAATAAGCTTTCAGTTTGAAAATCATGACATATAGTCTAACTATGGCTTCTAGGGTAGAAGCTTGATTTCTTCTTACTTCTATCAATATTAATGAAGATGAAGACATGGCAAGCCATATTGTATGTTTTTTTACAAATTACACGAAATCTCTGATTTGCACGAAAAATCTGAAAGAAAAAAGGCTACTCAAAAATTTAAATATTTATCTTTATCATTGGCCTAACAATAAAATCCAAAAATGTCTCTTATTTTAAACCTTGTTGTGTATATAGCCTACAGTATTTGATGAAACGCCCACTTGTATGTCGGCTTAAGACCAAGAGAGAAGGAATCCTTATTCATGGACTCTTAATCTTGGCTACCACTTTCAACACGAACACATCTGCTCTTCTATGGTTTCAATTCATTTTCCACTGATGGGAGGTTTTATTACAGTAACCTTGTAGAATTCTGAACTTATTACAAAAGGTATAACATCTTATTCTTTAAGATTATTTTCCTTTCTATGCAGTCCTGTTTTATCAGGGTTGCCCAGGGTGCGAAAAAGTAGGTGGTACCACCCATCACCTAATGTCATACCACTACCCACTGATGGATGATTTGGGTGGTGAATAATACCACCTTTTCGCCCCCTAGGGTTGCCACATTGACATATTCTTAGGTCTTTTGCCATACTTTTCATAGTCCTATGGCATTGAAAAATATGGTATTTGCCATATTTTTAAAAAGTGTTAGCACGTTTCTGCCATATTTTTTGTCATTTTTGCCATATTTTCGAGATTTGCATGTGGCAACCATTTTATCAATTTACAGGGTGATCTCAAAGTTCCCTGACACTTTTCGAGCGTCTCGCGTGGGAACGGACTATATTTCTAACGTAGCTTTGATATCATTTGTTGAAGTTTTATCTGAAAATTATTCTTTTGGGAGAAATTTTATGCAGGGGAATCGATTGCGCGCATTTTCGAAGCATGAAAAATTATATCCGACCCTGATTCAGGCAATTTTCGCTTCATTGTATCACAACCATCCTTGATTCAGGACAGGGAAACTATTTTAGAAATATAGTCGGTTTCCGCGCGGAACGAGTTTATTTTTATATAAATTAACTAAAAATATTGAAATCAAGTAAATCTGATTTTATTTACACCAGGAGGGGCACTTACCCCCACAATCCGAAAAATGAACAAATTTTCATAATGGTCCCCCTTATGTTTTGGCCCAAATTTTTTGAAAAAAATTTTTTTCACCAAAATTTCGTATTTTTTCACTAAAGAATGTTATTTTTCCACAAAATCGTCAAATTTTCTCTATTTTTATTCAAAAATGCGATTTTTTTAAAACTTTATTGATGAAGAGTAGTGCACCCCTCCCCCCAAACTTGAAAATATATTAACCTCCAAAAAACCGAAAAAAATAGTCTTGCCCTGTCCAAACCCGGATCCTAGCTATGGCTCTGATTTACACTATTTATTTATTACATATCATAAATATACAAAAACCAATGTCTCTGTCCGTACGTACGTCCTTTCGTGCGTTCATATGTACGTCCGCCCGACGTTCGTTTATCCGTACGTACGTCCGCCCGTCCGTCAATACATCCGTCCGGATTTTTGCAGATTTTTTCAAAAAATTTGAAATCTAAAAGCAGTGAAAAAATTTCAACTATTATACATATGGACTTTTCTACAAATATAACAGAGAAATCAGAAGATATACATGAAATCAAAATTTAACGTCTCAATTGCTCATCCACAGACGTCAATGGGATATAGACCACGCCGAAAAGCCGTTTCTTTTCTACTTTATCAGGCGCCACTTTATCGTATTGTACAAACTCTTGCCCACCGCTGCCACCAACTGGGATCACCATGCGCCCTCCTACAGCGAGTTGATCAAAGAGCTAAACAAGGGGAGTTTCAAGTCTTTTTTTCAAAAACAAAACTCGGTACTACTTCGGATTGGCTGTCCCAACTGGAATAGGAAAAATTTTTTTCTTAAAAATGACCCTATTAGGGGTAATTCGATGCGGATAATTGATTGCGCGCATCAGGGAAGTATTTTCGAGCTTCGGGAATAGCCNACAAGGGGAGTTTCAAGTCTTTTTTTCAAAAACAAAACTCGGTACTACTTCGGATTGGCTGTCCCAACTGGAATAGGAAAAATTTTTTCTTAAAAATGACCCTATTAGGGGTAATTCGATGCGGATAATTGATTGCGCGCATCAGGGAAGTATTTTCGAGCTTCGGGAATAGCCCCCAGAAATATATATATTCATATGTTGTAATATTGGCTGCCTTAGACACATGAGAGGCAGTATAGCGAACACCTAACCAGGGCGAATAGCCGCAGGCATTTTCAGTCTTGCCTCTTCTAGTCTACAAGCTAGCCATATCCGATATATGCAGCTAATAAACAATCTTGTGTAACTACTCTCGAATAACACCATACAGTATAACTGTTACAAGCGCAATCGATTCCCCGCATCAAAAAACCTCAGAAAAGAATATTTTCATATAAAAAACTAATAAATTTTATTTTCCCTTCAATACACTGACCCTGAATCAGGACAAGGAAGCATTTTCAAGCTTCGGAAATGCACGTAAACGATTCTCCGCATCGAATTATCGAATTAAAAAATTTTCGGTTCCAGTACCCTGGCAGCTAATAAGAAGTAGTGCCCAAAACTCACAGCTGGAGGAACCTCCTTGGCAGCGGCTCCAACATGAATGGCATTGTATGGTGCATGTTGAGGATAACCAAGACGCCCATCGCCTTGAATGATTGTTAAAGTGCCATTTTGGGATAAGTCGCCGTGGTTTTTTCGAATATTTTTTATCGAGAGATCGGCCAAATCTTGAATGTGTTCAATACCAACAGCTTTTCCTTTGGAACCAACCTAAAAATTTTTTTGTGGTAAATGCAATTTTTCATCTACCATTTTTGCCATACACACTGTTAGATATCCAGAACCACTGCCTACATCCAAAACATGAGCTCCAGCAACTAATTTATCTGATAAATATTCCAGTGCCATTGCATGCTAAAATATTCTATGCTACTATCAGACTCCAAAATTTTCAATTTATATACCATATGTGGAGCAGAAATCGTGGCATTGTAGCCGATTGATTGAGGACAATCGAAATATGGATCAACAAGGCAAAAATCTTTGCGGTCTACAGCCAGTAGTGCTTTTTTGACATTTTCAGATTTTAGTTTCAGATCATCTTAAATAAGATATTAAGCATCGAGTTCTATAGGTTGGTCCAAAAACTGGATTTTTGCGATTTTTTAAATCGTTTCAAAAAATCTAGTTTAAAAAATATCACCAAAATAACCTTATGGATAGGGGGAAGGAGGATCCATTCAAGAAATCGTTTGCACACATTTCCGAACCTTAAAAACGCTTCCTTGAATTAGCCTACACAGTTTTGGCGTAGTGCGAAAATAGGCTAATTCAGGGAAGCGTTTTCAAGATCCTGCAATGTGCGTAATCGATTTCTCGCATTGAAAAACTTCATATAGAGTTATTTCAAAAAATTTTAAATCGCGCAAAAAATCGCAAAAATCCAGTGTTTTATTTGATAAAACAAGATTTTGACGTCAGAGGATCGTACCCCTCATTAACAATTTTGCATACAACTTGCTCATGCACCATAGGTAACGATTTTTTATCCCTTAGCAGGAAATCTCATATCTAATCAAGTTATATCTTTACTAATCAAAGGAAGCTTACGCTGCAAATGTTCGACCAAATCGGCTTGACTACGACTACCAGTTCTCCACATGTCATAACGCTGGCGAGCTGACAACTTCCGACTCAAAGAAACTGGCAATGTTAAAAATATTCTGCGCCAAATTTTGATTGACTAAAAATGGTGTAAAATTTTTTATTTAAAAATATTGGTACGGTATAAAATATTCTCCATATCATAAAAACAAAATGTTACAAGAATTCCGGAGCTACTACACAATAGAGGGGCTATATGAAAAATTTTTCGAAAATTTTTGTCTGGAAATGACCCCTCTAGGAATAAAAACATGCTGGGAATCTGAATTTGACATTTTCGAAGCGAAAAAAATGTTTCCCTAATTCAGGAAAGGCGTATTGTGTATTGAAGCAAAAAGTCGCAAAAATGCGATTTTTGCCTAAAAACAACATACATAACGGAACGAATCGAAGGGACGAACAAGAACGGGACACAAAAACGGGACGACAAGAACGGGACGATGAATGAAATTATAAGCATAATTGTCGTCCCGTTCTTGGTCATCCTGTTCATGTGTTATTTGAACGATCGTTTCACCCCGTTCTTGTCTATGCTTTAAAAACGACCCCTTTTGGGGTAAAAATGTGCGGAGAATCCGAATTTGTCATTTATAACATTCCTCGGATTCAAGAAAAGCTGTATATCGACACGAAAATAACATATTTTGATCTAAAAACAACACTTTTTCTTTCCGCACATTGTTACCCCACAAAAGGGGTCGTTTTTAGGCAAAAATCGCATTTTTGCAACTGTTCGCTCAATACACAATACTCCTTCCATGAATCAGGAAAGCGTTTTTTCGCTTCGAAAATGTCAAATGCAGATTCCCCACATGTTTTTACCTGTAGAGGGGCCACTTCCAAAAAAATTTCACGTGGGTGGCCCCTCCCCTATTGTGTAGTAGTTCCAAAATTCCATTTGACAAATTGCATAAGTACTGTTTTGAGACAAACGTATAATGTAAAATGTTGCGAGTCAAATAATTTCTTAAAATTCTCACATATAATAAACATAAATAAAAACAACTTTGTTTTGATGCTTCTATTTTGTCGAGCAAAACAAAAAGCTGGTCTTTGAATTATTGACAACTTGCAAATTTTCTTCTTATTATTCAATTTTATATGAATCTCAAAAGCAGTTCATTCAAAAATAGAAATATAAAAAAAGTTGTTGACTGATCAAAATATTTTTTAAAAATCAATTTGTTCTTAAAACTTATGGCTATTTAATCTGTCCATTTATTGATCCGTCTTCTAGGCCTACAGTAACAAAAAGCATCAAGATGGGCAATTAAAAAGAATTCTCTTTTTCTTTTGTTCAAGATCGTATCAAAGAAAACCGCTCATTTTGTGCAACAAATTTGAATACAACAAGATTTTGCTTTAGGCAATTTCTTTTGTTCATGAATAAATTTTGTCTATAAGTGACTTTTTTATACTTATGACAGACAAGGATGATAATCTTCTTATATAAAACATGTAATGTGTGTATGTCTATGCGCTCGGGCTAACTTTTGAAGGTGTGATCGAAACTCTTCACACGATATACCATTGTCAAGGAGACGAAATTCTAAGATTTTTGACACCAAAATTGAGGGGCTACTCCGCTGGAAAAATTAGAAAATCGATTTTTAATTTTCACATTATAAAGCGAATTAATCTGGTAAAGCCAAACTATCTGGTGTTTGTCAAACTAATTCGTTTGACACGAATTTCAAGAGAACTATAAAAGCGCTCGAAAGACTTGTAGAAGAAATTTTTTTACGACAATCTCTGAATCGTTGTCAGACATGGGCAAAGGGGTGTGTAGCTGACTCAAAATTTAAGAAGTGGTCCAAAACGTAAGGGTCCCCCCTTATGATTTTTTTCGAAAATTTCCAAAATTTTTTGACATAAACGAAGTCGGTCGGTCAAAATAAGAAGTGGTCCGGGACCATAAGGGTACTACCTTATGTTTTTTTCGGCAATTCCGGCTTTCTAAGAAGAGGGAGGGTGTGCGGCGCACACCCTTGCCCACGTCTGATCGTTGTAGTTTTCGACATAATTGCGTTTAAATTTTGAATTTGTGTTATGTTTTCGTTATAATACACAAAATATTTTGAATTTTTTGCACTAAAATCGTCAAATTTCAATGCAAATATTTTTATTATTGTAAATTATTAATCGTTAACGATTAAAATAGTTCGTTTTTTATTTTTGAGCTAAAAAAAAGTCAATTTTTGTTCAAAAAAGTTGAAAAAGTTTGTTTACTACAACGAAAACATGCACTTTATCAAATGTTTTGCACAAAAATTGACTTGAAATTGACTTTTTTGCTAAAAAAATGAAAAATAAATATTTTTAAAAGTTAACAATTAATAATTTCAATAGTAAAGATATTTACATAGAAATTTGAAAATTTTAGTGCAAAAAATTCAGGAAAGTTTGTGTATTACAACGAAAACATGACATAAATTCAAATTTCAAACTCAATTGTCTCAAAAACTGTCGTAAAAACGAAAAATGCTCCATTTTCATGATCTTTCCGAATAAATTATTTTATATAGGTTTTTTTCGAGTGAAGTGATCCTTTAAGGTAGAATCCCGGCCCAAAATTCAAGCTTTTCCGATTTTCATGAAATTTTTTACATATGCCTTCTCTTTATCCTTGACTATCCCAACCTGGGGGAAGGTATTCCGGCCAAGAGTTGGGATATCTTATCCAAGGTAGGAATACCTTGACCGGGATCCTTGTTCCAAGTTGGGATACCCAGAAAACTTTTTTCTTTTCTTCACAGAAAAAGTATAAATATAGTTTATACTGTTGTTCAACTGTTCGACTGACAACTGTTCAACTGTTCAAGAAAACTATAATTGCGTAATAAGCCTAACTTAACTCAAACTTATGTATAAATAAATTTTATTTATTTATTTACTATAGCAACACTAATATATAGCCGAATTTGACTAATATTTCAAATTGCTAACTTGCTAATCTTGTAAGTTCCTCGTAGCCACCTAAGGTTGTCAAATTATTTTTTTGCAAGTAAAAGAGCCCCGGAAAACAGTTTTATTCTACCAAAGCAAAATGAATACTACCAAAAATTATACAGTATTCTTAAGTTATACAGAATGGTATAATGAAACGTTCCAAGGACAGAATTATTCTTTGTATCAAGGATTCATAATTTTTGAATTTTTGTGCATAATAATAAGTCTGGTAATAGCTAGTGTGACTTTTTATTTGATTGTTCGGTATCCTCAATTTCATCCATACCTTACAGGGTTAGCCGTGAACATGATTTTGGCTTATTTTATTATAGCTATAAGTCGCATTGTAAAGATTTTGACTGCTGGTTTTAATCCATTCACTGGTAAAGTTTTTTATATGTGAGCGGGCAGGCTTAGGCTTAGTGTTAGGCTTTGATTTGGCTTTGACTTTGGCCTAGGCTTAGTCTTAAGCTTAGGCTTTGGTTTATCTTAGGCCTAAGCTTAGACTTATGCTTAGGAGTAAGTTTAGGCCAAGGCTTAATTTTTGGCTTAGGCTTAGGAAGACAGCTAGATATAAGGCTTTAAAAAAATATATCTCTAGATTTTTTTCCTCTTTTTGATTATTGGCACGTAACTTATTACATAGAATATACACAATTTATCGGTATGGACACTTTTGCTTTTATTATACTTATGACAGCAATTGAAAGATCTACAGCCTCGTACATGCTAAAAACTTATGCTGACAAGAAAAATCGCAAAATCTTATGCGCTGTTATTATTTCACCTTGGATTCTGGGCGCTATCATAAATTGTCTTATATTTTATGGTTAACTTTAAATAATTATTTAAAAAAGCAAATTTTTGAAATTTAGTTTCCCATTCTTTAATAACTTATTGGCTTGTTTTATATGCTTGTATACTGATTGCATCAGGATTAGTAAGTTAGGGCATTTCTCGCCAAGAAAAAAGTCATATTGAAGTGGCAAGCACCACAATCAAATGTCAAAGGTTTTATCCCGCTAGGGCAAAAATTTTTTTGATAGCTTAAAAAAAGTCGTCAAAGGTTCCGTCCATAAAATTGATCATAGAATTTTTTTCTTTTCATTTTTTTCTTGAAACACTATTCACTGATCGTCTTGTTATAGTGTCTCGTGTTACTTCATTTTTTCAACATATATCGCTATGCGCGCCGTGATATCATCATGTACAATCTGAGTGAACGTATGCAATTGTCGGAAAATATCCGCTTTTTAAAAATTGTCAAGTGGTGTATGTTTACTATGATTGTTGGAGTCATTCTAGCTATATCGGTAAGTACTATAGCATTCAGAATTTGACCATACATTCAATTTTAAAGGTATATATTTGGGGATATTTTGATAGAGGATATAGTCTCATGCGGTATACCGTTCTTAATTCCATAATTACATTTAATGGTATTCTGTTACCCATAGTTACTATTATAACCGTTCCTGTTTGGAAGCAAGAATTCGTGAAGTAATCTTTTATATTTACTAAAATTGAAAAAAAAAACAAATTTAGACTCATAAAATCGACCGTAAATCGATCAGCCTATCGGCCCGAAGAATCTGCTTGATTTTGAATAGTTTTATAGGAAATCTCCCACTAAGAAAAAAAGTTCATTATTGAAGTGGCAAGCGTCTCTTTTGCACTCAAATGGTCGATGGTTCGATCCCATCAGGCCAAAAATTTTATTCGACTATTTAAAAAAGATTTAAAGGACCTGACATGGTATTTGAGTGAGATACCCTATAAATTTATTTGCCCATAAAATTATTCTTATGTATAGTATTTGTAAGATATGTAGTAGTTATAAAATAAGCTTCAATTTTCCATTGCGATACATAATTCCAAATACAAGGCATTAACGTAATCGTCTGTAATATCATTATCGGTGATGTCTGTAACGTCGACATTTGCGGCGTCGTCATCTGTAACATC
>OZJO01028733.1:0-10839 GCA_900406225.1 Acrobeloides nanus | reverse complement strand
AAGGCATTTCTCCGGCAATAGAAAAAGTCATCGTCAAAGATGAATTGGCAAAAGTCTCAATTATAAGTTGGGAGATTTAAATTTTGTTATACTCCATTCCCGCTAAATGTTAAAAAGTTTGTCACCCATAGCCTGGTGGTCAAGGAAGCCGTCCATCCGATCTTGCAAGTTAAACAACTCTGGGCCCACAGGTTCGATCCCAATAGGACAAAAATTTTGAAATGATTAAGGTATTATGACGATAAAGAGTGAAATATGAAATATACAGGTTGTTTTTTTGATTGGTACCACATTTCAAAATGGCGCCAAAAATCGAGTTTAAATCCGTTTCCATCGCCCGATGGCTCATTCGATAGCCCTAATAACGGGAAAAACTTTCCCATGCGTTAATCTCAAAAAATAAATTCAATTTTGAGCGCTTGGATTTAGACTTGATTTTTGGCGAATTTTTAAAATGTGGGAGCAATTAAAAAAACAGTGATTTTCACCATTTTTACCCCTTTTTTGGGGTAAAAATTCGAAAAAAATTTTTTTTCGATAATTTTATTTTTATGATAAATTCGGCTATATGAGCTATCGATTGAGCTATTGATAATCAGAATTGGATTTAAACTCGATTTTTGGCGAGTTT
The DNA here is from genome assembly GCA_900406225.1 of Acrobeloides nanus. NCBI lineage: Eukaryota > Metazoa > Nematoda > Chromadorea > Rhabditida > Cephalobidae > Acrobeloides > Acrobeloides nanus. Next base: position 10,208 of record OZJO01028733.1, on the reverse strand, counting down.
TTAAAATGTGGGAGCAATTTTAAAAACAGTGATTTTCACTATTTTTACCCCTTTTTTAGGGTAAAAATTCGAAAAAAATATTTTTTTAAATAATTTTATCTTTATGATAAATCCGGTGATTAGGGCTGTCGATTGAGCTATTGATTATCAGAATTGGATTTAAACTCAATTTTTGGCGAATTTTTAAAATGTGGGAGCAATTTTAATTTTTTTTTTAAACCGTGATTTTCACTATTTTTACCCCTAATTTGTGGGCTAAAAATTCGAAAAAAATTTTTTTTCGATAATTTTATTTTTATGATAAATCCGGTCATATGAGCTATCGATTGAGCTATTGTTCTTCAGAATTGGATCTAAATTCGATTTTTGGTGAATTTTTAAAATGTGGGAGCAATTTTAATTTTTCAAAAAAACGTGATTTTTCTTTTTTTGGGTTAAAAAATTGAAAAAAAATTTTTTTTCAATAATTTTTTTTTCTAAAAAAATCCCGCGATTGGGGCTTTCGAATTAGCTATTGGGCGACTGAATTGGATTGAAACTTGATTTTTGGTGAATTTTTGAAATGGGGTACCAATTTTCAAAACCTATTTTTCACTATTTTTGGGTTAAAAAATCGAAAATAAAATTTTTTCGCAATATTTTTTTATCATAAAAAAATCCCGTTATTAGGGCTATCGAATGAGCCATCGGGCGATGGAAACGGATTTAAACTCGATTTTTGGCGCCATTTTGAAATGTGGTACCAATCAAAAAAACAACCTGTATATCTTTCAAGGTGGTAGAATACCTGTAAATTATTATTTTTTTATCATTCCTGCCTGAGCCAAGGGCCGACCTTTTCCACCCCCATTTTCGATTAACCAACATGAGTTCTATTATTAGAAATGTTATAAGTACTTTATGCATTTGTCAAAAATATACAAACAAGAAAAAATATTAATTATTCGAACCAGTACTGTAATTATGGAGGGGGGATCTGGGGAACCTTCCCCCAAGCCTGAAAATTTTTTAATTTTGTGAAGAAAGATGAAAATTTTAAAGAAAAAGTCCAAGACTCCCATCCAAATTTGGACCAAAATTACTACACTGATTCGAACCCATTTTTCATATCAAGAGATGGTAAAGCTGCAAACCAAACTAATAAGAGTAAATTTAGAAGATTGAATGTTTCGAAGATAGCAATCCAAATAAAGTCCATTCTATCCTCAATCATATCCCATTCTTTTTGAATCTAAAAATAAATTGATAAGTTTTTTGCTTGTTGAGTCTGGTGTCATTTTGTTCGTCTCATTTAGCTATAAAAAATTGCTACAATGTTCGTTTTATGAAAATTTAAAAAATCGATTTTTCCGCAAAAAATTCAAAAAAGTTTGTGTATTACAACGAAGAGCTTGTACAAATCCAAAATTTCAAACGCAATTATCTCGAAAACTACAACGATTCAGAACATGCCGTAAAAACAACAGTGCTCCATTTTTCATAATCTTTCCGAATATATCATTTTTCAGATGATTGTAAATCACTGGACTGGTCCTTTAAGGTCAGAAGTGTCCTTGTTCAAACCGCCATAATTATTCGATCGGTTGAGTCGAAAAAAGCAGAGTAAAACTGGTAAATCATCCGGATGAATTGATTCACCCGTTTTACTCCATTAAAACTAAAGGATTTTAAATAGAAAAGTACTTCAAGGAAGAGAAATGGAGCAAAATGCTTTTTTGCATTTATAGAGCGCATAAAAATACTAGCACTTTGCCAAGATCACTTCCCGAAAATCGGCTTTTAAACCTCATTCATTCGCATTCACCCGATTTATTTTTTCGTTCACCTGTTTTCATTTACCCCGGGCGATTCACCCGTTTTATTCTGTCCCCAATTGAGAAGGCAAAAAATTTTAAGAGACAAAAAATTAAATCTAGAACCTTTCTTTGTTGCTCTTCACGTCTTGAATTAAGATCACCAATAATATTTTTCCATTTATTAAAATCTTTTCTATAAAAAATTCTTATGAAATTTTCAAGAAAGACTTACTCGTTGTTAGAAAAAGCTTTTTTAATAAAAATTTTTTGCAACAAGTTTTTCGATGATTTCAGCCCATTTTCAGGAGATTTCTTTGAACGTTCCTTTAGTTCTATTTTAAAATCTGATTTTTTCGATCGAGTAGAGCTAATTGTGGACGTTGATTGAGCATTTGTAAATGAAGCGAATGAATTGTATGATGATTTAGAAACATTAGATTCCCTTCTTTTCTCTCCAGGCCAAATCCTCTTTTTTATTGCGGCGCGAATTTCTTTTTTCTTCCCCTTCCAAATTCCGAAAAGTGCTGCTTTATATAGCCATTGTGGTGGTCTTTCACCAGTTTGAGGCATTTTCTGGAAGTAATATAATGAAGCCATTTCTAATAAAATACTTAGGACGAAAAAAGCTAAGATCACCAAAATATATACGCCTGAAATTTTGCGTATTAATCAATAAAAAGTAACAACTTACCTAGTAATGGCATTTCTTCACTTTTTGGCAACTTTTCTGAAATAATGCCTAATAATAACATTAATGCCAATAGGGCACTAAGACCCAAATTTGCCTTAAATTGTGTAACTGTTGTTAAAAAAAAATTAATTTTGAACTTTACCACATCACCAGGCTCATGCTCAGTGCCGGGTGAAAAAACGCCAATGATGCTTACAGCAGTGATACAAAAGGTTGGAATCACGATTACAGTAATATAGAATGTAGGGCTTCTTTTTAGCTGCAGCACATATTGAAACTACATAAATTTTAGAATTGTAAAGTTGGTTTGAAAACACTAACAAACCACATATCCCTTTTCTCCCCAGATTCCATCTTCAGGCTCAATGTGAGAGTTTATAGAAATATTTTCGATCGCCCACTCAGCATTTCCCTAAATTTATTTGACTTTAGCTGTCTTTTGGGGTAGTGAGGGGAATATTGAGTGGGGCAGGGTGATTGGATGAAGGGGAGGAGGGGGGGGGGTGAGTAAGCGAGGATGGTAGGAGTAGTGAGGGATGGTTGAGTATAGGGGGTGTTGTGGGTGTCGACTTTCAGTCACACTTTTCGCCATCATTGTGAATGCGCCTTAATGAGGGACAATTACGTTTTTTTGAAAAAATTTTTAATTTTGAGCAAAACAAAAAGAAGGACCAATAGAAAATTTTTCATTTTTTGGATTTTGGGGAGGAGTCAATCGACCCCGTGAATCCCCTCCCTTGGTACATGTCTGCCTTTTTTAGACGTCTCCCCCCCCCCCCAAATGACTCCTCTATCAACCATTTGTATCGAGTGCTTCAAAATATTACCACAAAAGCTCTTGGCATAAAATTCACAGGAAGTGGTACAAATTTAAATTTTTTGTTGTCCATCATATTTGAACTCAATGATAGTGTACAAAATTGTGTATCGAAAGGAAACTAAATTTTAAAAATGCTTAAACTATTTTCAAAATTTAATAATACTCGATAAACCAAAATTTTGCATACTGCTTGAATATATTGTGACGTGGTGTAAGAAACCTTGCCATCATGTTGAATCTAAAAAAAGCTAAAATCATAATTTTTGTACAAAACCATACGTTAGCCCAATCTTGCTCGTCTGGCAGAAGATCTTTCATATCTCTACTAAAAAGTATATTTCTTNATTTTTGTACAAAACCATACGTTAGCCCAATCTTGCTCGTCTGGCAGAAGATCTTTCATATCTCTACTAAAAAGTATATTTCTTCAAGAAAAATGTATAGATATTACTTATTATAATTAAATACATCAGCTAGCCATATATGATCAGCAGGAACAAGAATATTTTTGATACCACCATATTTTGCTGGATTCCATTGAAATCTGGGATCGGTCCAATTCTATAAGACAGAAATATTCAATAACATGTTCGCTAGGAAAGAGTTTGCTATTTTGTTTATCCTGCTATATTAAATGTGTATTGTCTGTGAGGAGTTCTATCTATCGGACGATCTCGGGAACGTTTGTTTTAAACCCGAGAAGCTAAAACAAAAGTGGTAGGGGACGCTGAGAGAAGACGATTGAAAAAAAACCCAGGAAAATTCAACCCATACAACTCAAACAAAAAATCTATAGGACTTTTCTTAACCTTAGGCTTAGGACTTAGGCTCAAACAACTCAACCCACTCTTTGGATTGAGTTGTTCGGGTTGAGTGGCCCTGGAGCCAGTAATAACTAATCCTTTTTCCCGTTAACACGCTTAGAGAAAGGAAACTCTCGGAACTCCCGAGCCTCGGAAGTCTTCACACAAGTTGCGTACGCAAAAGGGCGGCCGCACCTCCTCCCCCCATTCCAGCCCGAAATTCCGAAAAAAACATAAAACATTTTAGCGCTCCGCGATTGGGGAGTTGTGACTCCGAGCAGCACTCCCATCGACGCTCCTCGTTAAAAATGTTTTAGTTATTACTAATACTTTTTTTTAATTAATCCCTGCTATAGTTAACCTTTTTTTGAAAAAATTTTTTCTTTGATTTTGGTGTCAATCATCTTCTCTCATCATCTCCTACAACTTTTGCAATGGCACTCCGGGTTTAAATCAATCGTTTTCAAGATCGTAATCACACACATAGAAACACAATACACGTTTAATGTAATAGGATCTACAAAAATAGCAATTTTTTTCTCTGAACTAGTCCTTAAGGCTTAGTTTATCAGTAGGGGGATACACCGGACCCTCAGGATGGATGGATGGCCTTTCAGGGGAGTACAAGGGGGTACATGATAAAATTTTTAAAAATTTATATGATGAATGAATTGGAAGAGGGGAGGGTACACGAACCCTCATGATGGATGGATGAACGAATATAAAGGCGGAAGGTCCGAGTATGAGTGGTGAGGGGGTACTGTACACCCCCCTTGGTAAACTATGCCTTAAGGGACTTACTTGTTTCCTAGTGATAACATAACTTGCAATTTGGCTTTTTTCTACCTAAATTATCGATTTCAATTCAAATTTCTTTAAAATTGATCTTTTATTCGAGACTGTAAAAAAGTTGGACGCTAAATAAGCAGTGGAAAGTGATGCACTTTTCAGTTTCATTCGATACCGTAATTTTGACCCTCCAGGATACCCAAATCTATAATCTGCAAAGTCCATCATTTATACTGCGCTACTTAGCGCATAGTTTTTTGCAAGGCCGAAATGAAATAGACTTATCAGTGGCATAGCATTCAAAACTAGGTGGAGAGATCGATCCCCTTCCTGAAGATAAAGATTAGAAAAAATTATAACGGTACCTCCTGAGAAAGAATTTGATATAGTCGAAAAATATAAAATTTCCACCTAGCTTTGAATGATTTTTTGAGAACCGCCCTCACCGATCCCAAATCGCATCCACCGTTTCGATCTAGCTACGCCGTTGATCTCTATTTAAACGTACAACTTGTACAAGTATGCAACCTAACACAGTTTCTGCAATTGTAACTGGTATCTTTTCATTGCTAAATGGCATGATTTTTTTATCATATCCTTTAAAGATGTCTTCTAATAAACGTTCATAGTGGTCAGGAGGAGATTGTGCTGAAATTTTGATATTTCTTATATAAAGCGTATATGCATAGTTTACCAGTAGGGGGGATACACCGGACCCTCAGGATGGATGGATGAATGGCTTTTCAGGGGGGTACATGATAAAAATTTTCAAAAATTTATATGATGAATGAATTGGAAGGGGGGAGGGTACACGAACCCTCATGTATGATAGATGAATGACTATAAAAGCGGAAGGTCCGAGAATGAGTGGTGAGGGGGGTACTGTACCCCCCCCCCTGGTAACCTATGGTATAATGTCTGTCCGAACTAATTTCTGATTTGCGATCCAAACTCCCATTACTTTATATTAAGGTGAGAGCGCAAAATTCTAACAAGTAAGGCGTTTTTTTATGAATATATCTCTCGTAGGGATATCTTCCAGTGATCAAAATCAAAAAATTCATTCAGAATTTCCCCGTACGAAAACCCCTGAATACAAACATTCAAACGAATTGGATTTTTTTGTTGAAAATTATAATTTTTACCTGTCTCCGATGGTCGAGTGTTTGGAACAGTTGTTATAGCAGAAATAAAAGTTGCAAAAGTATTAGTTCCTTTTGTTGGCGCAGGTGTTGTGAAAGCTGAATTTTGCACTGTTGTCGTAGATCTCATTTGAGATGACGTTTGCAACGGCACAGTCATACTAGTAGCCGCTATTGACGGACGCATAGTTGTAGTCATAGCCGTAGCTGCTGAAGATGGCTCCACAACAACAGTAGTAGTTGATGTTGTAGTTGTGGTTGGCGTAATCGTCGGCTGGGTTCTTTGTGATGTTGTAGTCAACGTTAAAGATGGAGTCAAACTTGTTGTGCTAGTCGGTGTTGTTGTCGTAGTCGTTGTCGGGGTTGTTGAAGTCGTAGAGGTATTCATTCTCTTTGTATCTTGAAGGTTTGTAGGTGTACTAGATTTGTTAGGGCCATTCGGAAATATGGTGATAGTCGAAGCGACTTCTGATGATCCTTTCGTAGACATTGTAAAAGACACGTTAGCTTGTTGTGTTATTGGTGAAGCTAAAATTTTATATTTTTTTCGAAATTTTCCAGTCTATATGTTGTAGCCGATTTAGCTGATTCCGAATCAACTAGCCGATCAAGAATTCTCAAGATCTGCTAGCCGATTTAGAATCTTAATTTTTGGTCGGCTAGCTGATTCGTAATCAATTGAAATTCTAAACCGGCTACAACATTTACAAAAAATTGGCATGGCCTAAATCTTACCATAAGCATAAAGGCATATCAACTCGAGATATAGTCCGATCAAAAAGTAACCAGTCATCTTTAAAAAATCAATATTGGAGTATGACGAGCATTAGAAAAAGTATTTTTCAATACTACACGGAATGAAATCGACCGATCAGTGTGTTTCATCTAATTAAGTTGTTTAAAGTAAAAAAAAGAATTCATGAGTTGGGTAACAATAAATTGATTTATTGCATTCTTTTAAACCCATTTAACACTGGAATGGTCTGAATTGCACTTGACTGAATTTTACGCTGAAATGACCAGAATAAAATCTTTAAAAATTGAAGAAAAAAAAGTAAAAATGCGTTGATAAAAAAATGAAAATTAAAAAAAAATGGAATTTTGGACATTTTTAGTAAAATTTTGATTATTTTTTGTCATTTTTATTGAAATTTTATAATGAGGGACCATGAGGATTTTTGGCGCAAAGTGGGTTTCGGTTTGGGGAGGGGGAAGTCCTATAGAAAAATTTTTTTGGGCAAAAACATAAGGGGGACTATTAGGAAAATTTGTCATTTTTTCAGATTTGGGGGGGGGAAGCTTCTCCCCCCCCCTTCTTTGCATCACTGTCGAATCCGAAAGTTTAGTTCAAACTGTCCGGATGTTCGGATCACCTTTTCTGAGCATTTTCAACTTGAAAACAAGTATTTTATAAAAAATTTTTTCGCTTGCGGTACTGTTTTCTCTATCATAATGATTTTAACAAAAAATTCTTCCATTATGATTGTTCACCAAACAAACAACCACACTTTCCTTTCACAAAAAATGTTCGCTTTAATAGTAATTTGTTTCTTATTAGATTATTTTGCGATGGCAAGAAATGGTGTAACTTTTGAGAAAAAATTATAAAAATTAGATAAAAAATTCAAGAATTTTGTATCACTCTGATTCCGATTTCGTTAAATTCTAGCCATTTTTGTGGTTAATTGTTCGCTTCCCGTTATGAACCCGATTCCATACTCTGCTATTTCGGTTCCGGTGCTTTTCCGATGTGTTAGGACGCAACTCTGTTAATTGTATACGCATACAAACTAACACTGTTTAAATACATTGCCAAGTTGTACTTTGCCAAGTTAATGAATTGATTGATGAGAAAGCAAATCTTTAAATGAACTATTAGTAAGAGACAAAACACCGACGCCAAAAATTTCGAATCTTTGTATAAACGTCACTAAATTGTTTTTTAAACCAAGAACTTGTTTCAAGAAAATTGTTGTGTCGCGGGTGCAACTGTACTCATTTGACGACTCTACCAGAACACTCAAGAACACGATTCTACTCTTTTATTTTATTAACTCGATATATAAGACAACTTGCGAATAATAATCAAATAAGAGAAAGCCTAAACCCTTGTAGAGAGACCGGAGACCACGAGCCCGTAGGAGAAACCAACTCGACGTGTTTTAGAATTTCTTTCGCCTATTGATATTTTTCAGAAAATATCCCTTGGGCATTTATCCAATCAGAACGCACGTAGTTCACATGACTATTTTAAAATCGATTACGAATTCAATAACGTCATTCTTTTATCTAACACCTAACTGACTTTATAAATTCGATATATTTTTTAAACCAAGAACTTGTCTCATGAAAATGAATGATTTTTTGTTTAATGATAGATTTAAAAAATATTCTTAGTGAAATTTGACCTAATCAGTGTATTGAAACGAAAGTCTGACCATTTTGGCTCGTCACGCGGATTTAAAAAAATTTGTCTCGCATTTTTTATTGGACTGACCTTCCCTAATCCAGAGGACTAGCAAATTCTTAAATTTTAAGAGACACCTTCTTGAAAAGTCGGAGGTCCCAGGCGACAAAGTTGCAAAGTTTGAGCCGGGCTTTGGTTTATGTATTTTTGGAGAGTACTAGACTAGAAAATAAAAAAAGTCTTTTGAAGTCGGGCCCAACTCGACTTGGTATGGGAGATATGCCCATTTTTGCCTTTTTATGCACATCCAACGGTCTTAAGGATATAAAATATAAAAGGAAAAGGCTTTATATATGATTTTGGTGGCTTCTGAATGGGCTGCTCGGGAGCTATCTTTTGGTATATAAACTTTGGCCAGAGCCAGCATACTAGCCGATGAATTCGGATTTTTCTCCAGGTAGGTGATTTTCAAGGGAGTCGGTTTCTGTGAGAAGTGCCCCTAGACGTTTCGAGCGAGCATAGGTTTTACTTTATAAAGTTTGCTCATTTGATGGAATGATTTTTTAGCTTTGGTCGGATTCACGATCACCACGCTAAAATATATTTTTTCCACTATGAAAAAATGGGTGTTTTTAACCATTTTTCGAAAAATGGCCATAACTTTTTTTCTTACAATCCAAAAATCTTCAGCGGGAAGTCAATTCAACGTGGAATTTTATGAGGAACAACTTTGTAGAACATCACTTTCCCCAGAAAACTCATTTAGGGGGTCAAAAATTCGATTTTTGACAAAAAATCGTATAAATGGTCATAACTTTTTTCATGACAGTCATAAATCGACCATGAGGGGTCTATTCAAACCAAAATTTTATGGGGAACAACTTTGTAGAACATTACTTTCTCCGAAAAATTCATTTAGGGGGTCAAAAATTCGATTTTTGACAAAAAATCGTATAAATGGTCATAACTTTTTTCATGACAGTCATAAATCGACCATGAGGGGTCTATTCAAACCAAAATTTTATGGGGAACAACTTTGTAGAACATTACTTTCTCCGAAAAATTCATTTAGGGGGTCAAAAATTCGATTTTTGACAAAAAATCGTATAAATGGTCATAACTTTTTTCATGACAGTCATAAATCGACCATGAGGGGTCTATTCAAACCAAAATTTTATGGGGAACAACTTTGTAGAACATTACTTTCTCCGAAAAATTCATTTAGGGGGTCAAAAATTCGATTTTTGACAAAAAATCGTATAAATGGTCATAACTTTTTTCATGACAGTCATAAATCGACCATGAGGGGTCTATTCAAACCAAAATTTTATGGGGAACAACTTTGTAGAACATTACTTTCTCCGAAAAATTCATTTGGGGGTCAAAAATTCGATTTTGACCAATTTGATTCATGAGAATTTGTATAACTTAAAAGTACTGTATACTAGTGCAACTATTACTCTATAAACTTTAGGATAAAGTATTTTTATTCTTACTATTAAAAATGACTTGAAAAATACCAAGCATATAAAATTTAGTCCAAAGATGCAATTTTGGACCATTCGGCATCATCAGCTGGGAAGGCAGCTCCTTCAACATGGCAATCACTGAAATTTATTTTTTGAGTAAGTTAAATTTTTAGTTGAAAAATCCTACGTGCTGAATCCTTGTGGCATTGTTGGTAATCTGATCAATTGGTCCCAAGATTGATGAGCTTCAGCGATGATTTTGTCGGCAAATGAAGAATCTTGATATTGACC
>OZJO01028729.1:0-11844 GCA_900406225.1 Acrobeloides nanus | reverse complement strand
ATCGATTTAAAAATTCAAAAAAGTTTGTGTATTACAACGAAGAGCTTGTACACAAATTCAAAATTTCAAACGCAATTTTCTCAAAAACTACAACGATTCAGAACATGCCGTAAAAACAAAAAATGCTCCATTTTTCATGACCTTTCCGAATATATCATTTTTTCATATGGTTGTAACTCACTGATCTGGTCCTTTAAGATATAGTACGTAACAGCAGGTACTTCACACCACATTTTTGGCAATATCTCAGCTAATTTAAGAGATTTTTTGCTGAGAAAATTCTGAATAAACGACACTAGTTTTTATAAAAATTTGCAACTTTCTATTATTCCTATTTTTCATTTGAAAATTGTTTTTGAAAAATGGCCATACTAGACATCGAATTTTTTATGATTTATATAGCATTTGAAAGATCTTTGCGCCCCCTACAATTTAAAAAAATCGCATAAAAAAATTTATGGTTCTCGAAATTTTGCCTTTTGAAGATGGGTATGGATTTTATGGCAAAATTATTTCGACGCCAGTGGGAGTCGAACCCGGGTCAACGAGTAGATTAAATCCACTCCACCACCGATGCAGATTAGTATAATTCTTTAAAATAAACTATATATTCATGTGAATTTCGTGATTTTTCCCATAGTTTTAACCATAAATTATTTTTTTATGCGGTTTTTTTAAATTGTAGGGGGAGCAAAGATCTTTCAAATGCTATATAAATCATAAAAAGTATGGCCATTTTTCAAAAACAAATTTTTAAATGAAAAATAGAAATAGTAGAAAGTTGTAAATTTTTATAAAAACTAGTGTCATTTATTCAGGATTTTCTCAGCTTTCATTAAATTAAAAAAGCCGCATCCAAAAGTGCGGTTTTTTTGGCCACCCTGTATAAATGACCCCTATAGGGGTAATTTTATATGGGAAATCGATTGCACGCATTCCCAAAGCGTGAAAACGCTTCCCTGACCCTAATTCAGGGAAAACGGTGTGTTTATTGAAGCGAAAATCGAAAAATTTAGATTTTTCGCAGAAAATAGACTATCTAGGGGTAATTTTATGCGGAGAATTGATTGCACGCATTCTTGAAGCCTGAAAATGCTTTCCTGGTCCTGATTCAGGGAAAATTGGAGTTTTGAAAAGAAAAATGTTAATTTTCGCTTCAATAACCCAATTTCTCTTAACCAGGGCCATGGAAGCATTTTCAGACTTCGCGCAATTCTCCATATAAAATTACCTTAGAAAGTCTATTTTCTGCGAAAAATCTAAATTTTTCGATTTTCATTTAATAAACACACCTTTTTTCCTGAATCAGGATCAGGGAAGTGTTTTCACGCTTCGGGAATGCGCGCAATCGATTTCCCACATAAATTACTCCTATAGGGGTCTTTTTTAGGAAAAAATTTCCAGGGTCCAAAATCATAAAAAAATCGCTCAGACGACATTTTTTTGGACCACCCTGTAAAAGTAACATTCCTCGATTTTTTAGACAACATCTATACTTGTAATTATACACAGATGGAAAAGACTTGCGACATTAATAGCAATAGCCTTTCGAATAAATTTATTCTTGAAACATGCTCGTAAGGAAAAATGTTTAAAGTCTTTTAAAAATGGAAGCCCCGTCCGGTGATTGAAAATTTTTTTTTAAATGACCCTATAGGGGTAATTTTATGCGGGGAATCGATTGCACGCATTCCCGGAACATGAAAGCTCTTCTCTGATCCTGATTCAGGGTAAAATTGGTAGTTACAGCGAAAATTTTGCTCTTACGAATTTTTAGTTGAAAAAATTTTTTCCCTGAATAAGGAGCAGGGAAGCGTTTTTACTTTTCGGGAATGCGCGCAATCGATTCTCCGCATAAAATTACCCCCTTAAAAAAAATTTCGATCACCGGATGGGGCGTGCACTCCCCCCTTTAAAGGGGAGGGGGGTATTTTTCTCTGGCGCCGGTAGGTCGAAAAAAGTTTTTTCTCTAAATTGGCTGATTTTTGGTACTCGGGGGTTTTCGGGCACGAGAAATCGATTGCGCGCATCGAAAAATTCTGAAAAAATTTTTCGNTTTTCAATTTTTTGACCCCCGAAAAATTTTTTCAGAATTTTTCGATGCGCGCAATCGATTTCTCGTGCCCGAAAACCCCCGAGTACCAAAAATCAGTCAATTTAGAGAAAAAAATTTTCCGACCTACCGGCGCCAGAGAAAAATACCCCCCCCCCCTTTAAAGTAAAAAATTTAAGTCATCAGAAAATTCATGAAATTTGGAGCAATTTTTTGTTTTTACAGTAAATTCTGAATCGCTAATACCTTCGAGAGATTGGTGTTGAATTTGGTAGTTTTTGAATCTCGTGTGCATGTTTTCGTTGTAATAAACAAACTTTTTTGAATTTTTTGCACACAAATCGCCAAATTCATCTCCGTCAAATAGATTTTCTATAGTTAATTCTGAATAGTTGACGATACAGATAGATTTGCGTTTGAAATTGGTGCAAAAAATTTTAAAAAGGTTGTTTATTACTACGAAAACATGCACAGTAAATCAACAATGGTTAATATCCATTTTTGACGATTTTTGTGAAAAGTTGAAAATATTGAAAAAAAAACGATATACCGTAAAACTGCTAATAGAACCCATGTAAACGTAAAAATTCTTTTAAAAATCGAGTTTAAATCGAATTTCTTCGAGAGAACACTTTTTGGATTGCCCTGAGGATAGGGAATATGCTATATAAAGAGTTATTGAAAAATATTTTATTTTCGTCGAGATATGGCCTTTTGAATTTTTTAAAAATTTTAAAAATTTTAAGCCTTACATTCAAAAATCCACTAAAAATCAAAATTAAGTCGACTTTCTTCGAGCGACCACTTTTTGGATAGCTAAGCGTGTGAGGAGCATTATGTAAAAGAAATTATTGACAATGACTTCGATTTCACGGAGATATGATTTTTTGAAAAAATGTCATTTTTTCAACTTTTTCAAATTCAAAGGGCCATAACTCAGCGAAAATAAAATATTTTTCAATAATTTCTTTTATAGAATGTTCCTTTCTACAGTAGCTATCCAAAAAGTGGTCGCTCGAAGAAATCCGATTTAAACTCGATTTCTAAAAGAGCAATTATTAATACCTTCTAATAGAGCCCCATGGTTCTATTAGAAGTTTTACAGTATATACTCGGGAAAATTTGACACATGGCCGATTGGCTAACGTGCTCGGACTTCACTCACAGAGAGATTGTTCGATCCCGCGCCCAAAAGTCATTTTTTGTCAAAAGTCATGAAAATTTTTGCATATTCACAAAATTATGCGGAAAACGCTAGGACGCTATTATTTTTTCCATGAAAACTTTTGGAAAAATGGAAAAATCTTTTTTAATATTTTTCGAATTTTTCCAAAAGTTTTCATGGAAAAATAATAGCGCATTCGTGTTTCTTGCACAAAAATGTGGGTATACAAAAATTTTCATGACTTTTGACAACAAAATAAAAAATGACTTTGACGCGAGATCGAACCCTCGTCTTATGAATTAATCCGATCGCTTTAGCCACTCGACCATGGGTTAAACCCCAAAAATCTCATGATATGATACTCTTTGAAGCGCTCAGCGAGCTGAGTCGATTGGCGAATTTTTTTAAAATTTTGGCACTTGCCTGCAGGAGGGGCAATTTCCCATTAGCCACTCGAATAATGGTCTAGTTGAAGCCTAAGCATAATTTTGACACTTGCTTGCACTTTTTTGGAATTTTGGTACGCCGTGCAGTATTTACTGGAAAACAAAAATGCCTCGAATTTCATGAATTTGATATTAATTTTTTCGAATGGCCTGGTCACTTAAAGAATCCCTCCACTTGTGGGGAGTTGATTCCATGTGAAAGAGCATAAAATTCTGAGTATTTTTTGCTTTTGGACCACTACTTGAAAATCTAATGGTAAAAAGATATGAGCAGGGTCGGGATTTCCCCGGGGAATTCTGGCGAAATCTTTTTTTAGCCGGGGGAATCTTTTTACCCCAGAATTACTTGGTTTGAAAATTTTCCCTCCCTCAAACACGCCTCGGTGGTTCAATGACAGCATACACTTCGTGGCCACAAAGTCGCGGGTTCGAATCCCGCTTGGAGCCAATTTGGTTCTAAATAGCTAATTTGGAACCAAATTGGCTACAAGCGGGATTCGAACCCACGACCTTGTGGCCACGAAGCCGCTGCTTTATCACTGCACCACCGAGGCAAATTTGAGGGAGGGAAAATCAAACTAAGTAATTCCGGGGAAAAGATTTCTCCAGAATTTCCCGGATAAATCCAATTTCCCCGGGACCAGATAAATCCGGATAATTCTATTTCCCAACCCTGGATATGAGCAAAACAAAAAAGTTCAAACGAGTTTGGTTTCGATCCCTTCGTTTCGATGTTCAAACTCGTTTGAATTTTTTTTTTGTTTTGCTCATATCTCTTTACCACTAGATTTCCAAGTAGTGGGCAAAAAGCAAAAAATGCTCAGAATTTTATGCTCTTTCACATGGAATCAACTCCCCACACGTCAACAATCGTGACGCAGTTAATTTCAAACAATCTGTTTAGAGACGTAATAGATGGGTTGGATCCGTTTTATTGTGTTTTATCAGCTATTGCAACAACATGCAATGCCAGCACTGAAGTAGGAGCGCTTTGTACGACTGTAAATGTAGCTGTAGAAAGAGTAACAAGTAGTAATACTTGTATTACTGAACTGAACCAAGCATGTAAACAAGAGCAAAATGGTGGATGGACAGGGTTACCGCCACATCCGACTAATGCCCCCACATCTCCACCGGCCCCTCCCAAAAGTGGTGCAGAAAAGTCATTTATTAAAGGGTGGTTCTTTTTGGGAAGTGTTTTATTTTATATTTTATTTCATTAAATAAATAAATATTTTTTATATTTTTGGCTTAGTTTTCCATTGATTTATGTCTATGCGAATTTCACGGCCATCAATATCCTTAAACCCATATTCTTTACCCAAGTCGGAAGTGAGTAGGACTTGTCCGGTCTTTTTGATAGAATTTGGGTCTGTGGCTAACGCTACTACTGCTTTGCCGGAATATTCTGGAGATTCGGCTTCTTTGAACATCGCCTTGATGTCTTCCTAAAAACGAATTTTCACAATTCGAAAAAAATTGAAAAATTGGAAAAATTGGAAAAATCGAAAAAATTGAAAAATTCGAAAAAATTGAAAAAAATCGAAAATATTGAAAAAAAATTGAAAAAAATTCGAAAAAATTGAAAAAGTTGAAAAATTGGAAAAAATTGAGAAATCGAAAAAATTCGAAAAAATTGAAAAAAAATAGGAAAAATTGAAAAATTCTAAAAAATTCAAAAAATTTGAAAATTCAAAAAAAATTTGTTTTAAAATTTAAATCAGACACTAACGTTGCTGTCAAAAAATAAAGCGTGAGAATTGTTGTATTTTGCAGAGAATTTTTTGGACCCCTTCTTGGGCCCCAAAACCCCTCTCCTCAGGCCTCATTGGACTGGGGCCACAACCCCTAGGGCGGACCCTCTGCCAAGAGGGCCGAGGAGCTCATCTCCGTGGGGCAGGGCTTAGGAGTGGTGGATGCTCACTGGGAACGAGGTAGCAGCTGATTTGGGCCTTTTTCACTGGAAGCGCTAATTTTTCATACCTTGGGGATTTGTTTTGTTGAGAATACAATGCCACAAGAATTTTGCGATTTTGAAATTTTTGTGTCACACTACATAGGTATACCAAAAAGGGTAAAAACATACTCCTCCAATCCCATCCGTCGAAAGTAGTCCTTTCTCCGCAAATCTCGACATCAATTCCGTTTTTACAGCACCAGGCCATAGGGAAACCACTGTAACACCATATTGCTTTAGCTCCCTGCCCATATCCGCAGCCATTCGATCACATCCTCCTTTACCAACCCCATATGCCACACCAAACAAATAGGTGCCACCACCGATTGAACTTATATTCACAATAAGTCTGTTGCGATTTTTATTTTTGACCATTAGTCTGGCGGCATAAACAGAACAGAAATAATGATTTCGTAGGCCGACATTGTTGATGGTATCCCACAAGTAGGGGTCGGCTTCCCAGAATTTGCGGACTTTCATTTCAGGGGACTAAAAATGTATTAATAAAGTTTTCAAAAAGTATATCGCAGTAGTCAGACTCAAGCAGTAGGACTCTAACAAAATTGGAAAGGCAAAAAAGTTACAACAGCGAGTTGGAAACGCAATGCCTGATTTTCAAGGAAATTCGTTTATTGTAAAATTTCTATTTTTTCATCAAAATTGTCCATTTTTTCAACAAAGATTATATTTTTTGGAGCATTCCAATTTTGCGTTTTCATCGTTCAATAAAAAACTTGGGAGCTAGGTTACTTGGGGGGGGGGCCACTTAACATGACCCAAAATTCCAACGCCAAGGCTAAGGCCAAAGCTAATGCCAAGGCTAAGGCCATGAACTTAGCTTTGGCCTTGGTCTTAGCTTTGGCATTAGCCTTGGTCTTAGCCTTGTCCTTAGCCTTGGAATTAGCTTTGGTCTTAGCCTTGACGTTGGAATTTTGGGTCATGTTAAGTGGCCCCCCCCCCCAAGTAACCTAGCTCCAAAACTTGTTATTGAAACGAAATCATAAACGGCAATTCTGGAATTTGAAAAAGTTCATATTTTGAAAAGTGGCACTAAAATGTCAAAAAGTTACGTCAACAGCAGCATAAGCATTGTTGACCAAAATATCAAGTTGGCCATTGTTTTCACGGTCAATTTTTTCGAATAGTGTTTTGACTTCTGTCATGTCAGAATGGTCGACATAAACAAGAACACCTTGGCCGCCGCGTTGAGTTATTTCTAAAATTTGTGGTTATGAACAATCAATATTTGCGGAGGCATCAAGCAGAAAAATGAAAATTTTTTCCTATTGATCCCCTTATGTTTTTTTCATAATTTTTCACTATTCACTCCCACCCCAAGAGAAATTCTGCCTATTGTATTGTGGGAGTCAAAGCACCAAAGGACTAACTAGAGATAAGCGGAGATCCATTTTTTTTAATTTTGGGAGATAAGGAGTAACCTACAAGACTTCAAAATTTGGGGAGGGGGTATTTTAGGCAAAAAATACAAATTCCTTTACCTCTAGCAGTTTTTTCAAGTGATGGCAAAGTCGGATCAACTTTCTTATTTTTCGGATCCCGTCCAGTAACATAGACTTTAGCACCAGCCTCGCCAAGTTGGAGTGCTATACCACGGCCTATGCCACGAGAAGCACCCGTAACAACAGCGATTTTTCCACGGAGACTCATTTTTAAATTAAAAAATAATAATAATTAAAAAATAACAAGTTATTTATATTTGGAAAAGTTGATGACAATTGAGAAAAAACTATGTGCCTGAAGAGAAAAGAGACTACATGACTACAAAAAGTGTATTCCTCAACTTTTATGTACAGGGTGGCTAAAAAAAGTGGATTTTTGCAATTTTCCGACCAAATTTTCGCCAAAAAATTTTTTATTTTTCTAAAATAACCCTATGGGTGGTTTTCTATGCAAGGAATTGATTGCGCGCGTTGAAAATCTAGAAAACGATTTCCTGACCCCAAATCAGCCCAAAAAACCATTAAAAAATTGCAAAAATCCGGTTTTTTGGGGTGATTTGAGGGTCAGGGAAGCGTTTTCAAGATTTTTCAATGCGCTCAATCGATTCCTCGCATAGAAAAACCCTCATAGGATTATTTTAGAAAAAAATTTTTTGGCGAAAATTTGGTCGAAAAATTGCAAAAATCCACTTTTTTAGCCACCCTGTATATGTATATAATATTTTACTCAAATATCGGTAGATTCCGCCGTTTGAAAGCCGGTTTTAAACCTTGGCTAAAAATGTTTTGTAAAAATTTTAAAAAATTGGTGCAGTATGATCTGGGGAACACTCTAAAAATTTTCAAATTATAAGGATATTGCGGAGCGATTCCATGTTGGACAAGCAACCATTTTTAGAATCTGGAAGCTTTGGGAAGAGACAAAAAACGTAAAGCACAGAAAGATACCTGGAAGACCAAGAAAAACCACGCCAAGACAAGATCGATTAATCGTCAGATAAGTCAAGGTGGACCCCTTTATGACAGCCGTTGATGTTAGAAAATACGCCAGTGACAACTTTGGTGTGAATATATCGGATCGGATTGCAAGGAGAATTCTAGTTAGAGCAAGATTACGGGGACGGAGACCAGCCAAAAAGCCGTGGATTTCGAAGAAGAACCGTTTGGCTAGACTGAAGTTTGCCAAAGAGCATAAGGATTGGACAGTACAACAGTAGGTCCGTAGGCTTTAATCGGATGAGTCTAAGAAAAATCTATTTGGGTCTGTTGGAATTAAATTTGTGCGCCGCCAAGGTAGTGCCCCCGAATTTTTGTGTTTTTAAGGACATTAGAAGACTGCGCGACACATTTTGTTCGGATTCTTGTAAAGACTGATCCTTTAACATTTAAGGATATTGTTTAAATGTTGAATAAAATTAGCGATTTTTTTCTTGTTTATATGGATTTGTTATCAAAATAAACATGAATTCCTCTATTGCTTTTCTTCCATTCACATGACAAAGAATCGATTGCTTATTTTCATTTGCCAGACCGTAAATTTTTTATCGAAAAGCTATTTGTTATTACAACATCACGTTCTCCTATTCTCTCTCATTTTTCATCTTAAAGAATCAGTCTACTTTTGGGGAGTTGATGCCATGTGATAGAGCACAACATTTGGAGCATTTTTTGCTTTCACGGCACTACTTGAAAAGAGTGCCGTGCGACTTTTACATGATTTTTGGACCGGAAAATTTTTTCTAAAAAGGACCCATATAGGGGTAACTTTGTGCGAGGAATCGATTGCGTGAAAATGCTTTTCTGTCTCTGATTCAGAGAAAACGGTGTATTTATTGAAGCGAAAATGTAACAAATTTGAATTTTCGTCAGAAAATCAGCTGTATAGGGGTTTTTCTATGCGAAGAATCGATTACGCGCATTTTCGAGGTATAAAAAATTTCCCTGAACTTGTGTTCGGGGGTTTTTCGACATGGGAAACTCGAATCTAAAAGAGTTTTTTGATTTTGACCACAGGAAGTTATCTTTAGAAGGAGTATATTCCATAAAAGTTTTCATAACGAAAATCATTTAAAAATCGCTTATACCAGTTTAGGCAAATTTTGTATGCCTCGAAAATGCGCGTATCGATTCCTCGCATAGAAAACCCCATATACAACTGATTTTTCAGCGAAAATTTGAATTTATTACATTTTCGCTTCAATAAATACACCGTTTCCCCTGAATCAGGGTCAGAAAAAAGTGTTTTCACGCTTCGGGGATGCGCGCAATCGATTCCCCGCACAAATTTACTCTTATATGGGTCCTTTTTAGAAACAATTTTCTGGTCCAAAAATCATGTAAAAAGTCGCAGAACTTTTCAATCAACCCAATAATTCTTTTGCTTTAAATTAGCTAAGATAGTAATTTATTTTTGTTAAATTTTTTTGCCATGTCGCTTGTGACCCCAGGATGTTCAGCCTATATAAGATGGCGATTAATTTATGAATATTTATCGGGACGCTCAATTCCTGAAGCACACAGAGATCTATGCCTTATTTTTGGCTATGAAATTATTTCCGAAAATGATTGTAAAGAGTGGTTTAGACAGTTTAGTTATGAAAACCAGGTATGTATAAAAATTATGAATAATTATTGATCTTTTTAAAGAAATTTGAAAATATTGCACACAAGCCGGAATTTGATCATCTAAGATTTTTGTATGAGCTCAAACATAATCGGAAATTTTTTGACGAAGCAAGGAGAAAGAAGCCAAAAAATGTAGAAGAAGAAGCAAAAGGTGTAGTTCAAACAACTTTTAAAGGATCAGTCCAGTAAGCTACAATCATATAAAAATGATATATTTGGAAAGATCATGAAAAATGGAGCATTTTTTATTTTTACAGCATGTTCTGAATCGTTGTAGTTTTCGAGGTAATTGCGTTTGAAATTTTGAATTTGTTACAAGCCCTTCGTTGTAATACACAATTCAAAAAAGTTTGTGTATTACAACGAAGAGCTTGTAACAAATTCAAAATTTCAAACGCAATTATCTCGAAAACTACAACGATTCAGAACATACCGTAAAAACAAAAAATGCTTCATTCTTTATGCTCTTTTCGAATATATCATTTTTTCATATGATTGTAACTGACTGGACTGATCCTTTAATTCCAAACAATTTTCCTTTAAAAATGATTGGATTTTACTTTTAATAAGTTTAAAAAAATTTCTATATTTTATTATCCACTAGCCAATATTTTTATGATTCCTTGCCCATTTTTACTCCACAAATTTCTAAATTATTTGTTTTAGAACTAGCCCAACTCCCAAATTCCGAAATTATCAAACTCCGAAAAGCCCTAATTTCGAAACCAGAATTTCGCCAGAACAACTACGAATTTGGAAAAATATTTTCCCAACTAGCTAACGAAATCAATAATTGGGACCATTTTTGGGCCACTTCAATTTCAGTTTTGACTCCATTATGTTTTGTTACATTTACACCTAATCTGGAAGAAACTGCTCATTTTCCTACACCAACAGATTTTGACCCGCCAAGGAATCCATTTACTAGACTTTTTGAAGAAAGTTATTTAATCATGAAAAGTATTTTCCAGCATATTAGTGGAAGGAGATGGTCGTTACATGAAATTATTTGTGATTTATACGATTGTGATCCGGGAACAACGTGGTTGAGTGATGGTAAGCAAAAAATAAAAATTTTGGGATTTTCTTAGGCTCCAAAAATCATCTAAGAGGTCTACGGGACCCCCCCCCCCCCCCCCCCCCCCGGGGGGGGGGGGTCCCGTAGACCTCTTAGATGATTTTTTCCAGAGTCAGGACCTACTTTTTTGAAATCAGGATAAAATTTTAGGCAAATTTAGTCTAAGAAGAAGAAAATTTGAGGCGAAAAAAAGTTAGCCCGGACAGATACACAGACGCACATTTCTCCTTTAAAGAGTATAATATCACCATCATGTTCCCCATAGTCGAAAGCCCTCGAGTCATAGGTCACCAAGGGAGGGGGTACAATTACCCCCCTCACCACTCATCCTCGGACCTTCCGCCTTTATAGTCATTCATCCATCCATCATGGGGGTTCATGTACCCCCCCCCTCCCCTAAAAGGCCATTCATCCATCCATCCTGAGGGACCGGTGTACTCCCCCTACTGGTGACCTATGCCTCGAGTACAAAAAATTAGCCGATTTGGAGAAATTTTTGAAAATTCGATTTTAACACCAATTTTTTCACTTTTCTCAACTTTTGGCACTATTTTTGACCATGGTGCATGGTATTTGACCATGGTCAAGCGATTATATTTTAGATGACATTTTTATGTTGCCATTATTTTTTGGCGAAAATAACAGTCCAGAAAATTTACCCCGAGATATATTTTATCAATGCATAATAATGTTTTGTGATTGTTTCTCGAATGATGACTTAAATCTAATGCATGAAAATACGGTTAAAAAATATTCCGAGTAAGCAGAAATTTATATCTAAAAAAATACTTTTAAAATATTTAGTAAATTTTGCTCAAAAGTAGTCGAAATATTTAATAATGTATCAAATCCGGTAATTTTGTTCACAGTTGCACAGACCCCGGTCCAAAATTTTTGTTTTTATGACTCACCCCCTCCGCAGTTTGGCGACCATTTTTTAGACTTTTAAAAAAAATCGATCCTCGGCGCCGGGGACCAATGACCTATCCCCCTTCCGTCCCATGACCTACCTCCTCCCCACCTCATGACCCCCCCCCCCCCCTCTACCCCGTGACCCATG
>OZJO01028727.1:0-13385 GCA_900406225.1 Acrobeloides nanus | reverse complement strand
TCTTAGCTTGTGAGCGCGTAACAACAGGCATTTTTTTAGTAGTTCTAATAAATTTCACTATTCTCAATTTTTATCACCAAATTAGCTAAAAGAATGTATAGAAAAGCTATGGATAGAAATCAAAAAATGAAAAATAAACGAGAAACAACTGAAATTTCAAAAGTTGTAATATCAAATAAACGAGCTACTACACAACAAAATTTGAAAAATTCGTTAAATATTAAAAAATGTGCAAAAATTGAAAAATTCGTCAAAATTTTTTAAAAATCGAATAGGGGTCAAAAATTCGAGAAAATAACATATTTTAGTCTAGAAACAACGCTTTTTCTTTCCCCGCACATTTTTACTCCAAAAGGGATTGTTTTTGGGCAAAAATTGCATTTTTGCGACTTTTCGTTTTAATACACATAAGCCTTCTCTGAATCAGGAAAGCGTTTTTTCGCTTCAAAAATATCAAATTCGAATTCCCCGCATGTTTTTACCCCTAGAGGGGTCGTTTCCAGAAAAAATTTTCCCGTGGGTGGTCCCCTATTGTGTAGTAGCTCCCAAATGGATAATTGAATGATTAAAATTGTTTAAAAAAGGAGAGTTTTGTCACAAAACGAAATAAGAATAACGGCAAGATAAAAAGGCTACACCTAGGACATTTCACTACGAAATAAAAATCGAGGGTGGATACTTTTCGATTTTATCTACTTTTTTGTGGTCAAAATCAACAAATTCGGAGCTAGTTCACTTCGTTGGATTCACTTACCATAGTCCAAAAGTTGAATTTTTTTCTTTTAAAATCAGCCGGCTTTTGAGTACGCTTGATAACTCTGTCAACCTTTTCTTCATTCCTGGCCTTCGATGTTTAACCTCGTCCTGCACGATCTGCATTTAGGCCCGTTTCTTCAAAGCGCTTAATATCATCATGAACGGTAGACTTAGGAACACTGAGAATCTCTGCAATTCCTTGACAGAATATCCATTTTCATGCATTCGAATGATAGCAGAGCGGAATTCTTTCATTTTTATTGCTTCAAACCCTATATATTTCACCGAAAAGTTCAAAAATAGCAAAAAAAGATGAGAAATAAATCGAAATGAAAAGTTTCAATTGAAGACTATCGAAAAAACACGTTAAAAACATTTTTTAAGTATCCGGTTTTTTGTGCGCCATCCTGTAAATTAAAATTTTTTGTAAATATTAATAAACTGGATTTCGAACACCAAAAAAATAGTTGTAACTTGCAAGATTTCATTTTAAAATTATCATCATGTGTGAATTAAAGGAGCAGTCAGTTCCAACGGCTTCGAATTTAGTGCATTTTTTAAAAAAAAGTCACCAAAAATCATGGTTTAAGCCAATTTTCTCGCGCAATAGCTCATTTTCAAGCTGGAGCCTTATATATTTAGGCATATATTTTTTTCCTCACGGAAAATACTTTTTTTCTCACGGAAAATATTTTTTCTCTCACGGATACTTTTTTCCTCACGGAAAATACTTTTTTTCTCACGGATACTTTTTTCCTCACGGAAAATCTTTTTTCCGTGAGGAAAAAGGCTTAGGCCTTTAGGCTTAGGTCTTTAGGCTTTAGGCCTTAGGCTTTAGTCTTTAGGCCTTTAGGCTTTAGGCATTAGGCTTTAGGCCTTTGGGCTTTAGGCCTTTGGGCTTTAGGCCTTTGGGCTTTAGGCCTTTGGGCTTTAGGCCTTTGGGCTTTAGGCCTTTGGGCTTAGGCCTTTAGGCAAAAGTATCCTTAGCCTAAGGCGGAAAAAATTTTTAGGAAGAAAAATAAATAAATTTAGGGAGAGAGAAAATATTTGCTGAGAAAAAATTAAAAAATATTTTCCGTGAGAAAAAAAGTATTTTCCGTGAGGAAAAAAGTACCCGTGAGGAAAAAAATATTTTCCGTGAGAAAAAAAGTATTTTCCGTGAGGAAAAAAATAGGATCCATATATTTATGTGTAAAATTGTTTTTAAAATCTTGAATTTTTTCATCAAGATATGACCATAATTTTTGATTAATTTTTTTAAAAATGCACTAAATCCGAAGCCGTTGGGACTAACTGCTCCTTTAAGTTTCAACTTTTTTGCATTTATCCCATCAATATATGACTCACTTGTTGTAGGCAATTGTGATGTTTGTGGTTGTACTGCTTGTGGTATATTCACATTACCATTTTGTAACGAATACACATGATTTGCCGCAAGAGCAGTTGTTGCCTGATTTAGTGGTACAAAATTTGGCATAATATAAGTTGACAGGTTAAAAGCTAAGTTCGGTTGGTTCAAGTTATTGGCAGCAGATAGACCAGCTGGCTGCTGTGGTAGGTTTCCATGCGGAATTAAAGCACTCAATTTGTCGCGGAATTCACGCAATGAGTAGCCCGAGAGATCCATGAAGCAGATTTTCTGAAAAGAGAAAGAAAATCACAAGGAAGAACTTTCACACTTTGGATATGGAATAGCATATTATTTTTTGTCAACTTCTAAAGCCATTAGCTAGCCACATAGTCGCCGTCATTAGCTAACTCTATTTTTTTAAGCCAAGTCAGGGGTACTCTACAATAATATACTCGAAATTTTGCGAAGTTGCACCATCGACTGTTGTCGTTCCCTTGTAGCTTTTTTTCCACTTGAAATTCATGTGATTTTTCATTATGGGTACCAAAAACACAAGGAAAAGTTTTAATTTTGGGGGGGGGGTCTTATATGATCTCTGAAATGGTCTTGTGGCGGGAAAAAAGATTAGCTTTTATTATGTTTATTCAAATTTTCTTATAAATCCCATATGAAGCAATTTTTGACGAATTTTTCAAAAAATCGATGAAAATACCGCTTATAGGTGATTTTTAAAAAGTTTTCGCCAAAAAAACGTAAAAGTACGGTTTTTTTGCTCACCCTGTAATATATAAATCTTACAGTCAAATTGCCGAAGTTTGTACAATTTTGAATGGCATTTCGAGCGTGTTCAGCAGCAGCATGTAAAGGATAACCGTAGGCGCCTAAATTTCGCCAAGTTTTCAGTGGCGTAGCCAGAAGAGGGCTAATGCTGGATATACCCCCCTCAAATTCAAAAAAATTTCCCTCTTGATCCCCCTTTATGATTTTGCTCAAAAAATTTTTCAAAAATTCTAATGGTCCACCATTATGATTTTTCAACAAAAATTTTCAATTTTTTCACTAAAACAGGCCATTTTTTCACCAAAAAATCCCAAAATTTTCACCAAAAATTGTAAATTTCTGAGCATTTTCAGCTTAAAAATAAAAACTTTCAAAAAATTTTTTGCTGGTCTTTTGCTTGCTTTTTAGTAGGAATTTTTAACAAAAAATTGCCGCGCGAAGTACGGCGACCAAAAAAAGTCGCCAAAAATTTTATAATTCAGCCCCCTCCGAAAGTTTTTCTGGCTACGCCCTTGCAAGTTTTCACTACTGCACAACTTCATATGCCCTACCACATCCAATAGCCGGGATGGCCACCGTTCCAACATTCAATCGAATAGCCTCTTGGATGACATCTCTATACAGCGATTCCATATATGGACGATGGTGCCCACGGAGAGCCACCAAAATAACGGTATTCGCTCGTAAATTTCCAGCTGCCTGTACTACCAAAATGTTATTATTTCCTCCGTTCATTTGAAATCTTGATTGATTGAGATTTTGCTAAAAAAACTCATTACTGTTAAAGGATATAAAATCGGTAAAATCTAACCTGAAAAGCTAGTCCGCCAACACACAAAACTGCGTTTCCAGCTCCAGCATTCAATGAGAAAGAAGTATCAGTCGAAACAACAATAGCTCCATATTGAGCTTGAGTAATATCACCCTAAAAAGAATAACGGAGCTATTATGGATCAGGGGGGTCATCCCAATGTAAAAAAAAGACATATTTAGGAGTAATTTTATGCGAAAAATCGATTGCGCGCATTCCCGAAGCGTGAAAACCTTTGTTTGGCCCTTAAAACCCATATTTTCACATTTATTGACTTTAAACTTTTTTTTCGAATTTTTTGCTGATTTTTAAAGATCAAACAAAGATTTTCACGCTTCGAGAATGCGTGCAATCGATTTTTCGCATAAAATTACCCCTAAATATGTCATTTTTTAAAAATTAAAAAAAATTTTTCGATTTTTGATCCTGGGATGATCCCCTTGATCCACAATAGCTTCAGAATGGCGAAAGTGATAAAAAAATTTTTCACTAAAAATTTTCATTTTCTAAGCGTTTTCAGCTTAAAAATAAGCATTTCTCAAAAAAAATTTTTACCTACAGCGCTAGTTTTTGCTTTACCTAAGTTATTTTCAACAAAAAATTTTTCGCGCCTATCAGGCGATAAAAACAAGGGGGACCAAGGTGATTTTTGAAAATTTTTTGACAAATCGAAAAAAATCATAAGGGTACCCCCCTTATGTTTCTCCAAGAAATTTGCAAAATTTTCGCAAAAAATACAAAGGGGGACCAAGGCAAATTTTTGAAAATTTTCGGGTAGCCCCCTATAAAAAATTTCTGGCTATGTCACTGATATGAAGATAAGTTATTTCTTTAAAATTACCGTTTCACACGCAATTTCCACTCCTTTAAAAGTCGTGTTGAAAATCGAAGTCATGATGAATCATAAAATGTATTGATTGCTAACTTGAAGGAAATAATAGTCGAAGAAATAATAGTTCAATGTAACAAATCTAAAATTGGAGGAATTAGAAAAACAAAAAATTTCTAAACAAAAATTAAATCACGAAAAAAACATTTTTCAGCCAGCGAAACTTATATACAAGTTTTCAATTTTTTAAAGAATAAATCAAGATTTTTTAACGAAGGAAAAAACAATTCAATATTTTTTCTTGCCAAATCGAATATGGCAATTCCATATTTTCATTTTCAGATGAGAACCAGGGATGCCAGATGAGAACTAAGGGTGCCATTTTTGCTTAATTTTAAGCATTTATGCTTCATTTTTGATGGCCATGCTTAATTTTTGTGTGCCATGCTTAATTTTCTTCCTTTAAAATGCTTAATTTTCAAGCAAAAATGCTTCATTTTTATAAAAATCAATGACACCCCTAATGAATATAAATTGCGAAATCGTTCTTCCATTCAAACGGCTGCTAAACAACGAAAAAATACTATGAATCTATCCGAATAGGAATAAGTCTTTTGCAAAGAAACAGTGTGATTGTGTATGACAGAGAAATGAGTAGAAAAGAAATAGTGCAAAAAATTCATATGAGCGGGAATTTCAACGTCTAAATTTTTTTTGGTTTGATAAAGAGAAAGAATGACTCAAAAAAGAAAGTTTTATCAGTTTTACAACAAAAAAGTAATTGATTTTTGGAAAAAGTAATACGACATTTCAATATATTGAAATGAGTGGGGAACTTTTGCGAACTCACATATGCTCACCTGACATTTGCACTTTCACATTTTCGCCCCTAGACAGGGTTTCTAAATAAAATTTTTGAGCTACTACGCCTGGGGACGCACTTAACAGGAATAAAAATGTCGTTTCCATATGAGCATTTTCTATCACGATGAAGCAAAGCTCAATTCTTTTAA
This sequence comes from Acrobeloides nanus, assembly GCA_900406225.1. Classification (NCBI taxonomy): domain Eukaryota; kingdom Metazoa; phylum Nematoda; class Chromadorea; order Rhabditida; family Cephalobidae; genus Acrobeloides; species Acrobeloides nanus. Next base: position 7,845 of record OZJO01028727.1, on the reverse strand, counting down.
CCATTCGTCAAAGTTATCATCATCCAATTTTAGCTTCTTAATCAGTCCTTTAAAATCTATATCGTGTAAATCATCAAGAGGATTTGCCATGTTAAACGTTAAAAATAGATAGGATTCAAAAAGTCAGTAAAATAAGTAAATTCAAAAAAGGATAAAAATTCAAAGGTTTCCAGTGAGTTTGACATAAAAGTAATAGTTCCAACGCGTTCCTCGTCAATTTTTACCCCTATATACAGTCAAACCTGTATATAACGACCTCCCTTAGGGGGTTGTTATATAGGTTCGCCAATAAATCGAATAGTTCTCGGTAAAATATCATTGTTTTGAGCCAACAATCGTGACAATAACAAATTTTCTAACGCTGTTTCATAAAGATTCTTCGTCGATTCCCGCTGCTTCACCATGGATAGTTTTAAATTTTATCAAATGGCAGCGCTTAAAACTCTTCAACCATCCATTTGACGCAATAAAATTTTGCACTCCCAGTTCTGAAACTACTTCCAGTGCTTTAGCCTAAAAAAGGAGCGTACAGCCTATAGAAAAAATCCTCCCTCTTAAAAAAACCGATCTGAAATAATTTTCCGCTAATCGATATTTTCCGATTTCGTACTTGTCTAAACCAATTCAGAAGACGTTCAATTTTACGACCTTCTTTAAGCGCTTCCGATTTGAATCATATCCATCCTCCACAGCTTTCCGAATTATTTCCTTCGAGTTGAGTATATCGATGACTGAAGTTCTTTTAATCCCATGCTTTTTTCCAACTGATGATTGTTATTGCAGGCTATGGTCCAGCTCGTTATACCAAATTCAGACTCGAAATTCACATAATTGTTTTAATCAATTTTGGGCCCCTCTGGGGGTAATTTTAGGCGCAGAATCCGAAAAAACTATTCATTTTGATGAAAAAAATTTTTAAGGGGTCAAAACAGGGGGTACCCCTATTTTTGAAAAAATCGATATGGGTATCATTTAGGGGTAATTTTTTGCATAGAATTCAGTAAAACTGTTTATCTTGCAATAAAAAATACACAAATTTAACAAAAAAACATCACACTAGAGAGAGAGTAAGCAATCATACAACAAAAACATCACACTAGAGAGAGAGAGTAAGCAATCATACAACAAAAACATCACATTAGAGAGGATAGACCTTAGCAACCAGTTTGGTTGGTTGATGTTTCGAAACTTGATATTTCGAAACGATTATAGAGTTTAAAAAATAATGAAAGTTGATATTTCGAAACTTTTTTAGATACAGTCAAACCTCTATTAAAATCCATCAAGTTTCGAAACATCAACCAACCACCAGTTTCAAAAACTCTTCAAAGATGCCAGGTCGGATCTGGTAGTGCTTGTTCGGATTCCGCTGCAATGAGAGCCACCATTGCCACACGAGATGCTTTTTTTGTTGAAATTTGTGTATTTTTGATGGTTGATATACATTTCGAAAGTAAACGTTTCGGAAGTTCAGGACACATTTCGAAAGTTAACATTTCGGAAGTGATAATTTTTGCAAAAATTCCAAAAAATTTTTCGGAGATGCTGCTGTAAAGTTGAAAAAAGAATCTGAACGCATTTAATTCGACCCTGAAGCTTGAACATGCTTCTGACCCTGATTCAGGGAAATAAAGATGTGTATTGAAGCGAAAATAGACACACTCTTATTTCCCTGAATTAGGGCCAGGAAAGGGAAGCTGCGAGATGAGAATTACTTTTCTGCGAATGATCGTGTTTTTTAAAAGATGGTAAAAATTTATTCATCGATTATGTATAAAAGTTTGATTTATATTAAGGCAAATAAGCTTTTCTTTCACAAATATACTGCATATTTCCATTACAATCATCATTTTGCCAGCCCATAAAGTAATTCATCCAAACACAGTTCTTTTTCGTATCATTTACTGGGTTTTGGGGAAGCCATTTTGTAAAATCAACCGGGGTTCCATCTATCCATTCCCATGGTGAAGTCCCCGACTTTCGATACAGACCAATCCAAGGACCAGTGAAACGGACCATGAGCTTCGTCCAAACTTCTAAAAAATGAAAATAAAAAACAAGCACCGCAGGCAAAAAATTTTTTGAGACATGCTTTATTCAGGAAAATAAGAGTGTGTATTGAAACGAAAATATGAAAATTCGCTTCAATACACACTCTTATTTCCCTGAATCAAGGTCAGGGAAGCATGAACGATAAAAAAAATGCCTACCATAGGCCATATCGTATTCCGCTTGGCTGTGAAGAGTTGCTAGTTGTCCGCCATTTTGCTGACAATATTCTTGTGCGCTCTCCCACGTTAGTCCTGACGTAATGGAGGGACCATTGCTCTAAAAAGTGGTATGAGGTAAGATAGTATAAAAGAATCAGCCATTTTTTCTGGAATAATGTCGTGATGGAAAAGGAAAGATCATTCTCGGGACCTTTCACTTAATTCACTTCAAGACTCTGTAACATACAATTTCTTTTATTGTTTTCAACTACTTACATAATAACATTTGTTGGTTTGATTGAATAAATACCAACCAATTGGACAAGCCGGTTTCGTAGTCGTCGCTATCGTGGTCGTTTTAGTCGTAGTTGGCTTCGAAGTCGTTGTTGTCGTACTAGAAGTTGTTGGTGTCGTAGTTGGCCTCGAAGTCGTCGTTGTACTAGACGTTGTTGGTGTCGTAGTTGGCTTTGAAGTTGTTGTTGTCGTACTAGAAGTTGTTGGTATCGTAGTTGGCTTCGAAGTCGTCGTTGTCCTAGACGTTGTTGGTCTCGTAGTTGGCTTCGAAGTCGTTGTTGTCGTACTAGAAGTTGTTGGTGTCGTAGTTGGCTTTGAAGTCATCGTTGTCCTAGAAGTTGTTGGTGTCGTAGTTGGCTTTGAAGTCATCGTTGTCCTAGAAGTTGTTGGTGTCGTAGTTGGTTTCGAAGTCGTCGTTGTCCTAGACGTTGTTGGTGTCGTAGTTGGCTTCAAAGTCGTTGTTGTTCTAGACGTTGTTGGTCTCGTAGTTGGCTTCAAAGTCGTTGTTGTCGTACTAGAAGTTGTTGGTGTCGTAGTTGGCTTCGAAGTCGTTGTTGTCGTACTAGAAGTTGTTGGTGTCGTAGTTGGCTTTGAAGTCATCGTTGTCCTAGACGTTGTTGGTCTCGTAGTTGGCTTCGAAGTCGTTGTTGTTGTACTAGAAGTTGTTGGTGTTGTAGTTGACTTTGAAGTAGTTGTTGTCGTACTAGAAGTTGTTGGTGTCGTAGTTGGCTTTGGAGTCGTTGCTGTTGTACTAGAAGTTGTTGGTGTTGTAGTTGGCTTCGAAGTCGCCGTTGTCCTAGAAGCTGTTGATGTCGTAGTTGGCTTCGAAGTCGTTGTTGTTGTACTAGAAGTTGTTGGTGTTGTAGTTGACTTTGAAGTAGTTGTTGTCGTACTAGAAGTTGTTGGTGTCGTAGTTGGCTTTGGAGTCGTTGCTGTTGTACTAGAAGTTGTTGGTGTTGTAGTTGGCTTCGAAGTCGCCGTTGTCCTAGAAGCTGTTGATGTCGTAGTTGGCTTCGAAGTCGCAGTTGTCCTAGAAGTTGTTGTTGTCGTACTAGAAGTTGTTGGTATCTTTGTTGACTTCGAAGTAGTTGTTGTCGAACTAGAAGTTGTTGGTATCTTTGTTGACTTCGAATTCGTCGTTGTCCTAGAAGCTGTTGGTGTCATAGTTGGCTCTGTTTTAATTGTTGTCGTAGGTGTTTGGGTATTCACCATTGTTAAAATGACAGAAAAAGAAATGGAAATAATATCCGAATTTGTTGTTGAAACTGGTAAAGTAGAATCAAATGTGGAAGTTTGTTCTAATATTGGAGTGGATGTTTCATGACTCGAGCTATGATCATTTGTGGTATTCGATGTCGTCAGATTTGGGGAAATAGTAGTTTCCGAAATGTTTGTAGAATTATCGGTTATTGTAGTGTTAGTGCTAAGTAGAATGGTCGTCTTAGTTCTTTTGGTAGGATGATGAGCAATTACAGTTGTCTGAATGGTAGGGGTTAATGTATAAGGTATCGTAAATGACGCCGTTGAAGAAGATGTATTTGTATAAGTAGTTTCTCTGGTTCGATGGCTTTGTGTAGTCTTGTATGGTAAAGTAAAGATAATTGGAGTTATGGTTTGCGTTCTATGGGCACGACTTGGAGTCGAATGAGAGAAACCACTGTCTAAAATAATACATCGATTTAACTTTAGCCTTGACATAAAACAAAGTCTTATGATTTTTTTTCGTCGCTTCCCCTAAAATTTTATCTTTCTATGGCCCTGGGATATAGGTATTGTTATAGGCTTAAGCCTTAGTATAGGCATTAGTATATGGACTTAACATAGTAATAGTTCCATGTCAATCTTTTTAGCAGTTATTGAATCTAATAAAATTACCATCTACAACTAGACATCTTTTATGAGCCGGATCACAAATCGTTCCATTCCAACAACAACTTTGACCGTCGTTACAACACACCGGTGAACTCGTAGGGCAGCAATGGTCCGTACAACATATTGGTGCGCTAAGTGGACAATATATAGCATAGCCACCGTTCCAACCACATTCAATATCCGCTAATGCCATAGAAAAGGGAATTAAGAATAAGAAAATGAGGAAAAAATAGCCTAACATTATTACAGCTTAATAACATACAATTTTGCATTTTGTTCAAATTCGGATTTCCTTTTATATGAAGAAAATTTGATTTTTTAAAATTTTTTGAGAAAATTTGTTTAGCTTTTATTATGCATAAAATTGACACAAGGATACATTTTTCATCAATTTAAATTTACATAAAATCGAGTTCAATCTATTTGTGTTGTGGCCATGTTTTAGTAACAATATGTTGCATGTCGCGAAAAACACATGCAATTATTTGACTTCGTATGGCAATTTGTACAGGTGTGATAATGTTATTGAAAAAATTCGATTTTTGAGGAAATTTGTTTAGCCTTTGTTACACATGGTACAAGGCTTATCCTAAAATTGATATTTATATGAAATCGAATTCTTTCGTGTTAGGAGGAAGTAGAGTTTTTATTATTAGCGTCAAAACAATAGATTTTTTAAAAGATGGATATCGTTTATGAGAATAGAGGCGTTAAAAATTTTTTCTTTCCTCGTGTTGAACTCTTCTTAGAGCTTTATACAGAGCGAGGTAAAATTACCGTATTTGTTCTAATTGAAGCACCCCTCGGAGGGGGTTGAAAAATAGAAGCACCAGTGTGCTTTAACTAGAACAAATACGGTATGTAGCCGATGTTATATTTCTTGATTTTTCCTTGAACTGATTGAGGGCCTCCACTAATTCGTCTCGACGTGGAAACGCGTCGAGACGAATTAGTGGAGGCCCTGACGACAAGTTGATCGCTTTGATCTGTTTTTAGCACTAGATCAGAGATTTCAAATGAATGGTCAATCGCCGGAAACGGTCTCATGTCGGGGCTCAAAAGGCTTTCTTCAAATCACTGTGGCTCAGTACTATTATGCAAAGCATAAACTCATTTTGGAAAACATGGAACACCCTTGCATTATTCAAATGCCTACATCGGTTGGTGACCACTACGAGTAATTTCCACTCGAGGTCGTTCCTGGTAATGAGGACCTCTCACTAATGTTTCCCGCCAATTTATTCGAAAAGAAAAACTCAAATCAACTGTTTCCAAGTTTTCATAAAAAGTGTTCTTCAAAAAATTGTTGCTCGTGACTTGAGGAATCCATTGCGCTATTGAACGACCCAAAATTTGCATAAAAATTGGTGATATAGCGATTATAAGAAATAATAGTTTTAGTACTATAATGTCATTACAGAAATATGCAAATTTCACGGACATTTCACCTACTACCGTTTTCCGACATGGGGAATCCGGCTAAACTCCATAGGCAGAAACATTGTATTTTGTATTCTTGGCTTTAAGGCCGCCGCAGAGGCTAGTTGTGAGATAACCTAATGGTATGCCTGACAATGAATTCGTAACAATTCGAGCGGATAACGACAACAGTCAGTGCGAGAAAAATGTGACAAAGAACCACAAATAAACAGATTAATTTTGATATTTAATCATTTTTGACTCAAAAAATTTATTAAAAATTCGCATAAAATTTGTACATTAATAACTGCACAAATAACATTGGGGCGTAGAACAATCTTGATTCGCCCACGTTCCATCTTTATTCATAACCACACATTTTGTGTTAGCATCATTTATAGGGTACCCTAAAATTGGAAAATCAATCATTTCTACGTTTTTTCACCGCTTTGCCAATTTGTATAATTGCTATCATCATAAGTCCATCCAGCCATAACCCAATCCCAGCCGTTATAGGCATCTCTGGTTAAACCGATATAAAATTTGTCGCACGATGATGAGATGTAGCCTAAAAATATGGTTAAAAGACGACTTATGTAAGAATCGGCTTTTGTTCAGCCAAGGAGACAACAATTTTCCAAAGTGTTCAGTTTTTTTGTTGAAACCAGCATATACCCTAGGTTTTCGACCATGCTGAACACGATGGTGCAAAAATTTTGACTCCAAACCTTACTTGGAACCGAGATCTGGCTATATGGACCATTTTTCAGGTATTATGGGCTATTTTGGCCAATATCCCGGTCAGTTGAAAAGATTGAGCTTAGATCAAGGGCTCATTAAAAAGCTGGGATAATATGCTACATTTTTTTTAACACACTATGGGGTCAAACTCAAAGCCATAAAAAGTTATGGAGCTATTTTCCAAAGTTTTGGTCATTTTTTGAGGCACTAATTTGAGAAAAATCAATTTTTTTCGGCCACTAAAGCGAAGCGTACGGTAGTAGACACATTCTTTTGGGTCTTAAGATCAGTTTTAGATGTCGAGAACCTATGACTAGACATAGAAAATGCTTGAAAATTTTGAATGGGCTGTGAAACAGGGGAACGCCAAACTTACACTCCTTCATAAGATTCACACAAAGCCCAAGGAACATAGGTCTGAATCGCATTCAACCCTAGGGCTCGGACTCGTTGAAGACGATCATCCCAATAATCGGGATGGATGCGAAAATAGTGGAAAGAAGCAGAGAGATATCGAAAAGGTTTTCCGTCCTTCAAAAAGATGTGATTATTATAATCAACCGTGAAATTCCCAGCATATACGCTTAGAAAGAATACGAAAGGTAGCAGAAAATATTTTAGCATCTTTAGGAGAATTTTAGGAGTGCTCGAATAATGGCTGTAAGTGTTCATACTATCAAAAAAATTTAGTTAAAAAAATCTCGGAATAAAGCGGTTCTTTGATGTTACAATTTTGACGTAAAAATATTTGACGTAAAAAATTTTTGACGTAAAAAATTGATAAGGATCTTAATAGCCTCGAAATAAAGTGCTTTGAAATGTTATCAGTAAGAAAGCATGTACTTTTTTTTGGCACAAATCAGAAAGCATGTACTTTTTTTTGGCACAAATCACACTTTTTTTGGCACAAATTTTAATTGGCACAAATAATACTTTTTTAGCAAAATTATACTTTTTGATACAAATATTAATTAGCAAAATAACACTTTTTCTGGCACTGATTAAAAATGACTAAGGACAAAAAGAGGCAACTATTACAGACAAGAATATGAATGTCCATATTCTCTTCCTTTTTCTCTCAGGGGAATTCTTGGGGGTCCTATTTTTTTCAGCACTAATATCGTTTTTTAACGTTTTTTTGCCTAAGCCTAAGGCCTAAGCCTAAAGCCTAAGCCTTAAGCCTTAAGCCTAAGGCCTAAGCCTAAAGCCTAAAGCCTAAACCTAAGGCTAAAGCCTAAGCCTAAGGCCTAAGCCTAAGGCCTAAGCCTAAGGCCTAAGCCTAAGGCCTAAGCCTAAGGCCTAAGCCTAA
>OZJO01028717.1:0-23608 GCA_900406225.1 Acrobeloides nanus | reverse complement strand
CCGCGGAAAAACTTTGAACGCCCAAATCTTGGGTTTTTTGCATCCGTTTCGGACAAATTTTTTTCCATTCGCAAGGGGCGCGTGATGAACTTTCACCTGGTACCAAAATCATGTCATCAACCCTTCTCTAACGCAATAAATTTTCATTTAAAAAACCGCGGAAAAGTATAATGGGCGCTTTAGGGGTAATTTTATGGGAAAAATCGATTGAGCGCATCGAAAAATTCTGAAAAAATTTTCCGGGGGTCAAAAAATGAAAAAAATGCGTCAAAATTAGGGGTTATAAGTTTTAACCCCAATAAAATCATTTTTAGGGGTAATTTTGTGCGAGGAATCGATTGCACGCATCGAAAAATTCTGAAAAATTTTTTCGGAGGTCAAAAACCTCCAAAAATAATTTTGTTGGGGTTAAAACTTATAACCCCTAATTTTGACGCATTTTTTTCAATCTTTGACCCCCGAAAAATTTTTTCAGAATTTTTCGATGAGCGCAATCGATTTCTCGCATAAAATTACCTCTATCAGAGTCATTTAAAAAAAAATAATTTGGTCTGACCCCGGCAAGAAAAATGTTGGAAAATGTTCCTAGTGGAGGTTTTTCCATGCGAGGAATCGATTGCGCGCATTCCCGAAGCATGAAAACGCTTCTTTGACCCTGATTCAGGAAAAATGGGTTTTTGAAGCGAAAAGGGTCTTTTTTCATATTTCGCAACAAATACGAAAAAAGACAATTTTCGCTTCAAAACTCCAATTTTTCCCTGAATCAGGGTCAGCGTTTTCACGCTTCGGGAATGCGCGCAATCGATTCCTCACATGGAAAATCTCCATTAGGGGCATTTTCCAACATTTTTATTTCCGGGTCATACTTCTGATTCTGAACACATGTGCCCCTGGGCACTTTGCTTGGAAGCGAGCCCGAGCGCCGAAGGCGCTTGGTATCCAGATTCCTATTTTTAAATTCTTAAAAAATTTTTAGGCTCATGACAAGCAATTATTTGAACTCTGTAAAATTACCAGAAAGACCGGCATTTCTTCGATATTCTCCTATATCTTACGAAGTTCTTGTAACTACATATCAGCTAAGCAATGAAAATGACCGTATTGGAAGTTTCTATATTCTTGATTCCGAATTCAATATTAGAAAAAGGATACCTTCATCTGGTGGAATTTTCCGGTTCAACTTCTTTCCATGCTTATTAAAAGCCTATGCAGCGCTAACTACAGGAAAAATTGGGATCCTTGATTTGTCAAGCTATCAATTGTTGGAGTCGAGAAAAGTTTCGGAAGGAATGCTCTTGAACTTGGAATATAAAAACAGCCATTTACTTGCAAGCAATGAAAATGGAAAGCTAATATTGGTCGATGCTGAAACTTTTCAAGAAATCTCCACATGGGATGCTCATAATCTACCGGGAACAAGCACTTCGACAAAATGTGAGGTATGGAGTTGCACTTGGTTAGATGACAACATCTGCGCTTCTGGGGCCGATGATACACTATTGAAAATTTGGGATCTTCGAGCTGAAAGAAAACCAACTTCTGTCAACAAATCGCATGGTGGTGGCGTAGTTTTCTTGGAGAAAAGAAATGAATACGATCTTATTAGTGGAAGTTATGATGAACACATAAGATTATTTGATTACCGGAATTCTAAGGAACCAGTTATAGTTACGCAGGTAAGCTTTTTGGAGCTACTACACAATAGGGGTAATCTACACATTCACGAAATGACCCCTCTAGGGGTAAAAACATGCAGTTTGACATTTTGTAAGCGAAAAAACGCTTCCCTGATTCAAGGATGCGACTTTTCACTTCAATACACAGGCCTTCTCTGAATCAGGAAAGCGTTTTTTCGCTTCAAAAATGTCAAGTTTGGATTCCCCAAATGTTTTTACCCCTAGAGGGGTCATTTCCAGAAAAAATTTTCACGTGGGTGGCCGCCCTATTGTGTAGTAGCTCCATCTTTTTTTTGAAGAATTAGTACAAGAATGCAGTAGCGTAGCTCAACTCGAATTTCGGGGGGGGGGGCTGACCCCCTACCGAAATTTGCCTTGGTCCCCCAAGGCAATTTTTTTCAAAAATCACCTTAGTTTTTTTCGCGCAGACAGGCGCGAAAATTTATTGTTAGAAAATATCATTTTCAAGGTGAAAATGTTCGGAAATTTTTGATTTTCGACAAAATTTGTTCAAATCCTTGAGCAAATTTTTTAAAAACCAGCGCCGCAGGCGAATTTTTTGTTTAAAAAATGGAAAATTTGGTTACTTTTGGTGAAAAATCGAAATGAGGGACTTAATTGTTTTATAAAAAATTTTCAACAATTTTGGGGAAAAACATAAGAGAGAATTTTTCCATTAGGAAAAATTTTTAATTTTTCAATTTCGGAGTGGGGCTAGAGCCCAGCAGGCGCTACGCTACTGCAAGAATGCCTTTTAAAAGTAAAGGAACGCAAATTAGTACAAGATAAAAACGAGTCTAGAGCCTATTTAAAAATTTCTTTTTTAGACATGCGGTGGTGCATGGAGTGTCATCGAAGCGGGTGAATATAACATTGTTGCATGCATGTATGGTGGATGGCAGGTTTTAGACAAAGGCTTCAACGTTATTCATACTCAAGATGAACATGGAAGTAATCTTCTATATGGAGCAGATGCAAAAATACAAAACAGTGAAAACTTGATTGTCTCAACCTGTACATTCAATGATTTTATGGTTTATCAACATCAACTTATATTATAGTTTATTAAAAATATATTATGCTTTGAACGTCATATATCGGGTGGTTTTGTGATGACAAAAAATCGACTCGATTAAAAAAAATAAAATTTGCTGTCCTGGTTCGAGATTTATAATGGGAGTTTATACATGACCAAAAACCGTACTTTTGAGTTTTTGGCGAAAATGTTTCAAAAATCACCTATAAGGGGTATTTTCATGAGAAAGAGTCAATCGATTTCTCGCATGAAATGCCCCTTATAGGCGATTTAAAAAAAATTTTCACCAAAAAACGCAAAAGTACGGTTTTTTTACTCATCCTGTAATGGTAAAGAGTAATTTTTGCCATCATAAAATAAGAACAATCGTCTGCTACTAACAGTGGTGCACCCAGAAAAAATTTCGCATGGTCCTATGTTGTTGTTGAAAATGCTAGAAAATCGATTTTTATTTAAAAAATGGAACTTTTGGACTTTTTTTATGAAAAATAAGAAGGACCATTAGATTTTTAGAAAAATTTGGGCAAAAAACATAAGGACCATTAGGAAAATTTTTTCATTTTTCCCCTGCCCCCTGGTTACGCCACTGGTTAAGAAGTTTGAAACTTTTTTTATCCGTTTATATTCAAACAACATGAGAAACAGAAGAGTTCATAGTTGTACAAGAGAGACCCGCATTGTAAGGATTGCAAGTGTGTACATAAATATAATGATCCCAATTCATTGTTTCGATATTCAAGTCGTTGATCAAATGTGAAATTCCCTCGTTCACTTGTATAGGTAAAGTGGTGCTTGTTACGAATTCAAAATGGAGTCTCCACTTTAATTGTACTAAAATTCCAAGTTATGCTATTAGTCGGCGTCAATCCCCGTTGTTTCTACGAACGCGCAATTACGAAATCCGCACTCATTGCTCTTCGTGGTATAATCGATCTATAACANATAAGCTTTATCGAGTTTTTTGACAACTTTTTTGATATGCTTGAACGCAGCTAAAGATCCAGTTATCGGTTCGGTTAAGATTGTCAAAAAATGTAACTTTGCCTGATTTTCAATAAAATCGTGTTTATTGAAACGATTGGTCATGAAGCATAAAATTTTATTTTATTGAAAATCAGGCAAAGTTACTGCTTGAACGCAGCCTGACGCCGAATATAGGTATGCGGACATGCAAAAATTATCTACCCGTGTCACTTGTAAAAGAAGGCACTGATTGAAGTGGAATGTGGAGTTTGAAATGGCATTCCTTTAGGAACGTACAGACATTATGCTCTAAATCATGACTGATTACATGTTCTTCTTTTGTTTCACTATGCAAATCAATCTCGACAGTTTCCAATCGAACAAGAAACTAAAATTTTATAAAAAAAAAGGTTTTCCCACAAAAAGCTCACTTGTAAGGAATGTGTATTCTCATTTTCAAAAACAATTCTTCCAACAACATCGTCGCCAAGCCTGAACGAATTCTTGAATAGGGTAACAGTAGCCAAAACTCCGGATTCATTGTTGATCTTGAAAAATCGGGGATTTTTCACTGAAGTCAAATCGTCTATTGTATTCGAAGCAATTTCAGCTATTTGCAAGCTAAATTTATGTTTTATAAAACAACATAAAAAGTATCACCACTGTGATTCGTTGCTGAGGAACGGGTTTTCTGAAGATTTTTTGGGTAGCTTTATGTCCACTGTATTGTTGAGGATTTTTATTGGCAGATTGATCACTTTTATGGGCGCGTCCACATTTTGTACAGCAATTGATATATACCAAACATATTTGGAAAAGTGGCCCTAAAAAAAGACACGTCTAGAGTGTATGACCGAGAACTCATTTTTTTATATTGGGTTGTTCCAAAATGTTCGCTGAATTTTATCATGATTTTGGACCCGAAAATTTTTTTTCTTTTTATTATTTATCTACAACAATATTAAATTTAAATAGTCCACCTTAAAGGAAGGTGGTAGATTTTCAGGAATTTCTAGCACACATGTGAACTCTTGTAATTCGGATGGCTTCAGTGACAAATCACAAAATATTATATTCGGCTTTGATGAAAATATCGCTTCCTTTGCACGAGAAACAGATGTGCCACCTTCAACGCGTTGAGCTGGCTCTACATTGGTTTTCGATATTTGTTCACAATGAAGTTGAATACAACCCCAGGCCAGGGATGCTGCAGAATCTGTTTTTATATTCATTAATGATACCTAAATTATTATTTCCAATATTTCCTAAACAATGAGGGGCAGTATATAAGAACCTGAGACTCTAATCCTTTCATTTGTTATAAAAGCTTACATTTATTGGAATAGACTCTCCCGTCAAAAAAATTGCATNTATTATTTCCAATATTTTCTAAACAATGAGGGGCAGTATATTTGTATAAGTGCCTGAGACTCTAATCCTTTCATTTGTTATAAAAGCTTACATTTATTGGAATAGACTCTCCCGTCAAAAAAATTGCATTGTCATTTTCAACTTTGGCTATAATTTCTATACTCATCTGAAAAGTATTTTTCAAGAATATAAAATCACATATCAAATAAATGTAAAAAACCTTTTTGCGATCAAACTTATTATTGGCTTTAAAAAAATTTATTCATTATTAGACAATTTATATCCCAATAAAAATATTCTATTACAAAAATCTATAATAAAACTAATTTAAAAAATACGGATTTAAACTTTCAATTTTTTAAAGTGGCAATCAAAACACCCGTTTATAAACAGCTTTAACAGTGCTGTAGGATATCTCGAATTAGAGTTGTCGCGAATCATAGCTTTAAAAACTAACAAGGGACCTTCAAGGTCTGACAAATTCAGATTTTTTCGAGATCTAGCTCAAAAGTTAGGGAAAAATGTGCTCGAAACAACCCTAAACTGAAATCAATAAATTGCTACGCTACAATCTACAATATTTGCTACTATGAAGTTACAAACCATATAACTTGGAATAATACAAAACAAAACCCCTATAAATTATTTATCATTGAATCTTGGTTTGCTTGTCGTTTTTGGATTATATTCTTCAAGTAGTATTCACCTGCTCTATAGGAAGAGCGCACAAGTGGGCCAGAAGCAGTATAAAGAAAGCCAAGTTCATCGCCTTTCGTCTTCCAATAGTCAAACTTCTCTGGTGTTACCCATTCTTTTACTAATAAATGTCGCTTTGTTGGTTGCATATACTGTCCCAGAGTTAAAGCTTCCACTCCAACTTCACGTAAATCCATCATAGCCTGCTCTATTTCTTCATCGGTTTCTCCCAGGCCTATAAATTAAAAGTAAGTTAATCCCAAAATAAGCTTACCTAGCATTAGCGAGCTTTTCGTAATCAATGATGGCTTTGTTTCTTTGGCATGCTAAAATTAAAGATCGAAAATTTTGATTATTAAAATCGTTCAAAACTGCATGTTTTGACTCGATTACAATCGAAAACCCGCTTGCATTTCGATGAGGCCCCCTTAGATCTACAAGTAGATCCCCCAATTTTGATATTTTTCCAAGTCTAATCCCCAAATCTTGACCAAATTTTGATCGTTTTTGGAAAAATCTAAGGGAGCTTCATCGAAATGCAAGCGAGTTTTTGATCGTAATCGAGTAAAAACATGCAGTTTTGATCGATTTTGATGATCAAAATTTCCGGTATCTAACTAAACACTCATATGCTTTTCCTTTCACCATAAATCCATACTTTAAGTGCTGTTAGTGATTGGTCATATTTGGCGCGAGGATCACGAACCCACGGCGTGAGTCTTCGTACAGTTTCTAGATTGTGAGCATACACATCCAAACCGGAGTGAGCTATTGTTTCAACACTCGATAAGTTCCCTGCAAAGTCCGGTACTAAACATTCAACTAGTATATGCCCGGCTTCCTTTTTTAATTGTTGCACTGTTTTGGCAATATGTGTAGCTCCACCATCGGGTAAATCATCGCTAAAAATGTTTTTCTACATTCAGTTTTGTTTCCAGGATTTCAATATTTTCCATTTGGGAGGGAGAAATCACAAAAACGCCATTTTTTCAATGAAATTTTTTCCATTTAGGCAAATTTTCAATCCGAGTACCGAAAATTAAAAGAAAATTTCGTAGGAGATCGGAGCTCGATCTCCAAGAACTTGACTAAAAATGACTCAGAACTTTACAAAACCTAACAAAAAACGTTTACCGTTTTATCTCATAAACCCTACCGATCAACAGAAGTAAGAACAATGTATTCAACACCCCAACTTGCAACAGCTTTTGCAGTGTTTTCTGGCTCATTTTCATCCAATTTTGGCGGATTTCTCGCAGTCTTCACAGAGCAGAATCTAAACAAGAATTATTGTTTAATTCTATAACGATAAAAAAATACCGGCACCCCCGAGTACAAGTGTCTCCCATCAGCATAATCGTCGCAGTCGCTGGCACATCATCGCCACCACCCCAACACTCGTTAATGTTTGGACACCTAGCTTCTTCACAAACAGTCGCTAATTTCAATCCTCTCAATTGTTTTTTAAGACGTAATTGGTTTTGATCACCGCCATGTACGAGATCTCGCTTTAGCCAATCTGGCATTCGTAAGCGCCCATTCACCATTGGTGGTTTTTCTTTTACAACATCGTTGCCTTTAAAAATCCAGTTACTTAAGCTAGCATAAAAATCCTACCATTTGATATAAATTCAGCAAGAGATGGACCATCGGGTAGAACTGGTCTAGAAGCAAATGAACATGAAGCCAATAGATTTAGGTTTGGTCTAATTTTTCTAGATGTTTTACTGGCCCACATCTATCAAATATATAATTTAATAATCACGATTAACTTTTAAAATATTCAAAGGAAATCAATCCAAAAACAAAAGATACAGTGCGTTCCAGATGAATATAGCAGCTTTTAAAGTCTTATCTCCACAGCCATAAATCCGATTTTGATGATCACACGTTGGATAGAGGGGAGCTGCGAGTTTTTTAGGAAAANTACAGTGAGTCCCAGATGAATATAGCAGCTTTTAAAGTCTTATCTCCACAGCCATAAATCCGATTTTGATGATCACACGTTGGATAGAGCTGCGAGTTTTTTAGGAAAAAATTTTATTGAAAAAGATTTTAAAATCGAATTTTTAGAGCAAAACAAAAAAATTAGCAATTCGAGTTTTCCATCCTAAGGGTAGCTTATATAAATCAAAATCAAAAAATTCTTTCAGACTCATGTTTTCTCCATGCCAAAGAACTCCAAAATCAGACAATTTGGACACAAATTGAAGAAAAAAACCGGGGTAGAAAACTCAACAAAGGCTAATTTTTAATGTTTTTGCTCTATCTGAGATTTCTACCCCGGTTTTTTCCTTCAGTTTGTGTCCAAATTGTCTGATTTTTTGCACCCAGATGTTTTTTTTGGCATGGAGAACAAGAATCTGAAAGAATTTTTTGATTTTGACTTATATAAGCACCCGTAGGATGGCAAACTCGAATTGCTAATTTTTTTGTTTTGCTCTAAAAATTCGAATTTAAAATCTTTTTCAATAAAATTTTTTCCTAAAACTCACAGCTCCCCTCTATCCAACGTGTATCATCAAAATCGGATTTATGGCTATGAAGATAAGACTTTTTAAAAGTTGCTTTATTCATCTGAAACGCACTGTACACATTTAATCAATTAATCAAATGAAGCACTCTATAATATGGTAAAATAACAAAATTTTACAATTATGTCGACAAAAATATATATGCTACACAATGATTATTCCCAACGAGATCGTTTATTTCTGCCAAAACTTAACGATTCACTTGGTTTTTCTATTTGCGGTTCACGAACTTGTTCGGAAGCACTGTCAGTTGGATTTAAAACAGCTTGCGAAATCATAGCGGCTCTCTTCTCAAGTTCGATCTTCCATTGCGGTCTTGGATCCGAAGGCGCTATCCGACCTTCGGCGTTATCATCCGAAGTTGCACGTTGAAAAGTATGTTGAAATGATGACTAAAAAATGTCAGAATTGAAAATAACTACAGGGTGTTCCAAAAAAACCTGCCATTTGGTCATTTTTGTGGCAAAAATTTTTCAAACAATTTTTTCTTCAAAATGACTCATTAGGGGTATTTTTATGCAAGAAATCGATTGCGCGCATCGAAAATCCTTGAAAACGCCTCCCAGGCCATGAAATATACGATTTTCGTATTTTTCAGTTATTTTCGGTAGGAATTCCTACTTGAAAATATTGGATATTTCATGGTCCGATTTTTTTTAACACTCGGTTTTTTGTATTGAAATTACCTTAAGCGCAGATCGCATCATTTGGATTCGATTCATTCCAGTATTTCCTGTTGATGAAGAGGAAGCTTCAACAATGTTTTTCGCTCTATTCAACGCTTTGCTAAGTGATGGAGCCGATGATGTCGTAATTGAATCAGGAAGATCTGGTTTTCCAACAATAGTACCACTAGATCCTGCTGCATCAACAGTGCGGCCAACAGAAGATGTTTTGAAACCAAATCCTGGACGCTCCTTCGGCTTGAACCCTAATCCCATACGCTGTCTGGCGGCTAGATCTCCAGGCATTGTCTTATCATGATGGCTCTTAAACCAAGACGATTTTAACGCCAGTTGCATGAGATCATTCGGCACATTTTGGCCAGCACTCTCCAAGTTCTTTACAAGGTGACCAGCAAATTCCTTGTCTGCCTCGGTGACTAGAGTATAAGCAAAACCATGTTGGCCTAAAAAAGGGAAGAATTTTGGGAGAGTTAATGAGAAAATACCTGCTCGACCAGTTCGTCCGATTCGATGAATATAAGTCTCGGAATCTCTAGGGACATCATAGTTAATCACATTTCTCACTTCTGGGATGTCGAGACCGCGAGCTAAATTTCAAGAAATCAATAAAAGTCATGAAAAGACAATATCCATAAAAAATTTTGGTGCTACTTCGAAAGAGATGACCAAACATAAGAGTTCAGATTTTTTTCAAAAGTTCATATTTCAATGTATAAAAACATACCTGCAACATCAGTTGCAACCATAACAAGAATATTATTTCTAAATGCCGTAATTTGTTCATTTCGTTCATGTTGCAGCTAAAATATGTTCGAAATTCAAATTTCGAAAATCAATATACCATATCTCCATGTAAAAGAACCAAATCAACATCACGAAGCCGTAGGTTTTTTGCAACATCTTCTGCGCTCGCTTTTTTTGTAACAAAAATCAAAACTTTTCCCACTAAAAGAATAAATTTTAAGCTTCATATAAAGTGCTCACTTGAAGCCAAATTAACAATCTTGCTAGTTAGCCAGTTCCATTTGGCCTGCGCATCCGGCAACACATGAACAGTTTGCAAAACATCTGCATTCGCTTCCCCTACATCACCACAAACAACTTTAACTGGAACTTGTAAAGCATGATAAGCTAGCTGTTCGACTTTTCTCTTAAATGTAGCACTAAACATTAAACACTGCCTAAAAAGCCAACATATAATTGTGACAATCATAAGATGCCAATACCTATCTGGTCGAATATGATCGGCTATTGATTTCACTTGTGCTTCAAAGCCAAGATCAAACATACGATCTGCCTCATCAAATACCAGAAAAGTGGTTCGAAAGAAATTTGTTGCACCAATTTTCACCATATCAATGATTCTACCCGGCGTACCTATGACTAACTCTGCTCCCTCTTGAAGTGCTTGCTGTTGCTCATATTTGCTGCCACCACCTAAACACATGGGAGCTATTCAAGTCTGGGAGTCCCCAACGACGTGAAAATTTTTTTCAAAAAATGACCCCCTTTAGCGTAATTTTTAACGACAAATCCAAAAAACGCACTCCGAAGCATAAAACACTTCTCTGACACTGTTTCGAACCTATTCTCAAATGCTTCATCATCAAGGCGCAGCTTTTCAGGCAATCAAATTTTTAATCAAAAATCGAATTTATGTCCAAAAATTGAATTTTTACTTCAGTCAACTCAAGCAACTTTATCTCTTGCAAGTCATCAATGGTTGCCATTTTGCTCTTTGTTTCTTGTAGTTGTTCAACGAACAGTATTTGCTGCTCTGTTTTTTAGGCTTTTATACTTTTCTTTGTACATTTTTGTACAAGTAGAAACACAGATCGTTTCTCTTATATTATCAGGAAACGAGTAAAAATCGATATTATAGTTATATGAACTTTGCTCGAAACAGTGTCAGGGAAGTGTTTTTACGCATTTAGGATTCCTCATTAAAAATTGCGCTAAAGGGATCATTTTTAGAAAAAAAATTTTCAAATTTTTTTTCAAGTCATTGGAGCCCCCAGACTTGCATAGTTCCAAATCGTTCTATATATGCACAAATCATTTAAAAAAATACCATAAGCGCATACAACATTAATATTATAAGGCTTGCAATATATTCGTGCTTGCTGGTAAACTTGAATAGCCAACTCTCTTGTAGGGACAATAACAAGGCCAATAGGGCCTTCGCCTGGCTGTAACTCTTCTTGATCCATTATGTGAACAATTGCTGGCCATAAGTAAGCAACCGTTTTTCCGCTTCCCGTTTGAGCCAGACCAAGTACATCTCTGCCGCTCAGTGCTGCAGGAATTGCCTGGGCTTGGATTGGTGTGGGTCTTTCGAATTCGCTTTTTCGAATCTGCTTCATTAGACCTTCATCAAACGAGAAATGCGCGAAACTAGCCACTGGTTTCGGCGGGTCCGAACCAAAAACACGGATATCCAGCTTATTTCTCAGCTCAAATACGTCTTTTGGTGAGAGATTTCTAAAACATTTTAGAGAATTATCATATCAAAGCCTACAATATATCAGGATGTTCTACATAAAGACTCGTATTAAATGGTTTATAATCAATAGTTGAATGATCCACATCGGGCAACGGATCAATGACCTGAAAATCAAAAATTATTTTGATTTTTCAACAACAAAAAATTGACCTTCTTCCAAGTCCATATTATATTCCCATCTTCATCATATTCATATATTTCGTTTTCTTCTTCCTGTTTTGCCTTATATTCTTCCAAATATCTAAAAGCAACAAATTTATTGAGATGTCCAAAGGAAAAATCATTACTTGAAATAAGATTCTTGCATATCTTCTTCATCAATGTCGTATCGCTGACCAGTTTGGCCACCAGTAAATTCACCAGTTGAAGCCAATTTTTCTTGCTTTACTTCACTATCACCACGATCCTTTGCAGCCTAACAATTTTATTTTAAAACAAAAAATTTTAAAGTCGTTCAAAACCTCATTCTTTCATTATATTGGCACTGGGGAGTAAAAGCGTGTGGTTCGAAATGAAGTTGTATGGTAGGTTTTTGGACCCACTGAATCGATTCCCGGTGTTATTTTCCGTGTGAAAAATTGGCTCTAATAACTCTAGACTAGATATACGTGATAAAAATGGCTACTACTTTTACCATAAAAAATATTTTTTGCCCATTTTAGAGTGCAATAACTTATTTATATACTCAAATGGTCACAAATGTGATAATAAAGACAAATTTATAACAAACCTGTTGATTAATTTCAGCCATGAATGCCTCAAGTTCATCATCCTCTTCAACATTAGCTGTATTCTTTCTACTTTCTGCAATTTTTGAACTTTCTCTACTCTGTAAGCGTTCATTTCTGCGATCTCCCGAAGAACTCTTATGATCTCGACCACGATCTGTAAAATCTTCTTCATCCGAATCACGTTCAAAATAGCTAAAAATAACAATAGACACTAGGAGTTTTTCTTACAAATTGATTTACGGTCAAATTTTAAAACAATTTTTTACAATGGCGTTTTCTCACAATTTTCCTTCTTTTTTCTATGTTAAAAAAAGAATTAGATATAAAAAAAAAACAAATTGTGAAAAAACGCCATTGTAAAAAATTATTGTAAAAATTGACCGTAACTGTGTGGAAACGACTAGTGCCTAAAAATAAGTAAAGTTTATTCAACTTACTCATCGCCAATTATAGTTCGCTTTTTTGATCCTAATTTTGATGTAGTAACACCTTCCAAAAGAGAGTTATACTAAATTTCTTTAGACTCAAAAAGAGGAGTTTTAAAACTACTTCTTGTTCTTTTTTTCTGTCCAATTCTCGTTTAGATAAAGGTGGCTTTGCTGAACTTGAGGCGCCACCAAGGCTTGGTGGAGGTGGTACCATACCATAACTCATCTTGATTCTCTATCAAAATATACACCTTTTTAATAAAGTTTAAAGTATAATAATTCGTATAAAGAATTTTGCAATAGCGCAATAAAATTTCCACTTTTATTTTCAAATTAGAATTTAAAATACCCGAAAAAATGCTTAAGTGAATACATAAAAACAAAAAGGCAAACCAAAAATATGACATGAGGCAATTGGAAAATTTGAATTATGCATAGGGTAAAAAAATGCCTGATATAATAAAGTGCATAGAGAGCGAGCAGATCATTAATCACATACTACTTCTTGTTGTTGAAATACTATCATGATCAACAATATGGAGTGCGTGTCATAAATCGTGACCGCATTTCATGATTTTATCGCTTCGTTAGTCGTTTACAGCAACCTAACAGATGCCAATATCACCATAGTGGCATATTACAATTTCACAACGGCTAACGTCAAAAAATGTATATCACGACTGACAACGCGCACTTTTGAAGGGATGAAAAATTTGAAATAATCTTCACGGTTCTATGTAATTTTAGTTGGCTAGCTTTAATACTTGTAAATATATCCATTATGGGATGGGATTCCCGTACAAGATTAATTCAAATATTTCCATCCTGTTAAATGAAATAATTGAAATAAGGCAAGATTCAATCAGATAAAATGAAAAGAGAATCAAAAGGCAAGATTCAATAAGATAAAATAAAAAGGGAATCAAAAGGCAACAATCGTTTTAAGTTATAAGCATGAGCATCCTCAAAAATAAAGGCAGAAAATTGGCACTCATGGCTAAGGCACATTCAAAAAAAATATATTGCGATAATTTCAACTATACAATTATCCTAATTCATAACAAAGTGTTAAAGCTTTCAAAATTTCGATTCAATTCAACAAATTTATATAGCTTTATATTTGTTACGAAAAGTTGAATTTAAACATTTATTTTAGAGAATTAAGCTGGTTCAACAAATCGCTGGCAGTTGGCAAGCCAGCTTTTTTTGGATCAATTTTCGCAGTTTTTGGTGTGTTTGGTGGATCTCCGGCTGCTTGGACAAAAACAGTTGGTTGACCTTTTCTGCGAACTTTGTAGCCGAGTTCTTGCTTAATTTGATTCAAATCTCCATAGGCATTAGGATTCGTCAGCATTTCATTTCCGCGTCGAGAACGTTGTCTTTCCATAGAGACTAAATAGGAATGTTGATATCCTTAACAGGTTTGTTACCTGGCGTTTTAAGAGCTTTAGGAGTTCTTGTAGCACCTCCAGGCCGATAATTTCCTTCTTTCAGATACTTCTCGATTTCGTCGAGAACTCCCGCTTCATTCTTATCTAAAATGATAGTAATAACAACCAGTGGATTATCCAGAAAAAATTTCGGGGGTCAGAAAATTTCGTTTTTATGAAAAAATGTTAAATTTTTTTGTTGAAAATGTGTATTTTGAACAATTTTGGTGAGACACTTTAGTTAAAACAAAAAATCCAGCACCACAGGCGAAAATTTTTTGAAAAACCCTGTTTTTATGCCCAAAATGCATAGAAAATTAAAAAATGAAAAATCAAAAGGGGGACATTAGGAAAATTTTTCATTTTTCGGATGTCGGGGAATCACTGATAACAACGACTAAATAAGAAAAGGCTCGCCTTTCTTAGTAACACATTTCTCTATATTCGACGTTGGCTGTATAGACTTGAAAGGTTTCCGCTTCTCTTTTTCTTTCTTCTTTTGCCGCTGTTCGTGAATTTTTTCAATATCTTTGTAGGCATTCTAAATAAAATTTATGTCTATTGAGTTCTTATTTAACTTGTCCCCTTGTTTGTCCGGCCTTCGGCTGGGGAAGGGGACCATCTTATGACTTTGGGTTACTACTATATAAACCAACACTCCCTATCCCAAAGAACAATCTTACCACATATTGGCCATGGAATGTTTTCATGTCGTTGAACAGATTTTCCATAGTATACTTCTTTGGATCAAATGACAAGTATTTCTGCAGCGAATTCCATTTCGCCTGGACATTATTCGACAGCTTAATTTGTTTATAAAACAAACCATTTAAAAAGAAGAATTACTTCGTTTAGAACTTCCATTTCTGATTTTGCTTGGCGCAGAAAAGGCTCCATCTTTTCTAAAAATAAATCATTCTCACGCTGAATCTTGTATGTTTTCAAGTAATTCTCTAGCTAAAAAAAGTTAGTTATTAAATATCAAACAGTGTTTAATAAAACTGTTGTGTTGTTGAACAACAGTTTTTCTGTTTGTATAACGCAACAATTTTCCTGCTGTGCTAACAGATTTTTCTGTTGTGTTGTGCACAACAGTTTTCTTGTTATGTTAACACAATAGATTACAATAGAATCAATCTATTGTAAAACACAACACAACAGAATCATTCTGTTGTACAACAAATTCAAAAACTGATATCAAAGAATTATAAACTAACCTTTTGAACAGAGCCCTTAAGCTTGTTCATCGTCTGTGTCAACTCGTTAAGATCGACACGAGCGGCCTTGGTAATGAAATGGAAATTTGAGCCAAATTTTGTATATTCTCCTTTCGTCTTTTCATCGATAATTCCAATTAAAACATGAAGAAGTGTTTGGAAATTATCGCAATCTTTGGTGTCAGAAAGCTATAGAAAAACTAAGCTAAACAGTAGAAAAATATCCTTAACCAACCTTAGGCAATACAGCCATTTCAAAACCATAAACATCCTTCGAAGTTTTTGATCTAGCCATGTAGTTTCCAATAAGCAGAACCAAGTTCAAGAACCATTTGAGACCTTCAGAGTCATGAACTTCGTCACAAGCTTCAGCTATGGTAGAAAGCCCAGAGCGTATTTCCGTAACCGATTCTTTCCAGTTCAATTTCAGTAATATCAAATCCAATCTGACAACAAGCCCATTTATGACGGATAACGAAGCAGCAAACTAAAAGATAGATATACAAAGTAGATCTAAAGAGGTCAATCACAAAATTAAAATGAATGATCCCAAAGCTTTTTTACCTGTTCTCCTTCTGGCATGTTTTCAAATTCATCTTCAGCGCATTCGCGTAGCTTTGTCAACATGTCGGGTGGTGGAAGAGCATTATTCAATTGTTGGACAATGCCAGCAGATAAGATTTTCTCATCCAACTCCATAATGGCTTTAAACCACTGCTGGTAGCTCATTTTGCATGAACCTTGGAATATCGCTAAATTTTAATCGATAATTTATACCAATGGACTAATATAAAGGCACACTGATTTTTAAAAGTTCCAGATATTTCGTAAATTAGAGCCTGGAAGGGTTGACAATGGAAACGTTTCAATTTCCGTTTCCTGGAAAATTGAAAATATTTTCGAAAATAACTAAACCAGGCAATAAATTTTATGCTTCTCGGCGAATAAAATTTTATGCTTCATGAACAATCATTTCAACAAACACAATTTTATTGAAAATCAGGCAAAGTTAGAGTACTTTTTGAGATATATATCGAAAAACTAACCCAGTGCTTGAAGAATTTTATCGTCATGAATCACCACGGCATGCTTAGCTTTCTTGGCTTTGAATTCTAAAGTCGATTCACCAGAAATAGCATTGTTTTTCGTTGCAGTGGCAAATTTTGACTTGATTATTTCAAATACATTGTCAGAAGCTACTTTCTCTTCATCTAATGCTACCCATAAAGATGCTTTATTTATGTCATTTGGCTTAATCTAAACATAATGAATAAAAAGAAATCTTTAAATTGGATCTAGGACGTTTTATAATGAAAAAGCGGACATTTTACACAACGATAACAGGATTTATTCTCACCGTTAAAAAATATTCGCTTTTTCATTGTAAAATTCAGGTGTAAAACGTCCTAGAGACTTTGAATCGAAGAAAACGTCCTAGATCTATAGTAAACTAACCACAAAGTTTCCCCATGCAATTTTTTTAATTGGAATATCAGACATATACGGTCTTTTCTTTTTCAAATACTCGGGAATAGCTGGGGCTGATGGTGCAAAAAGTCCTAAAAACAATTTATAAAATACAAAGCTAGCTCCTTTACCTGGAGGTGGTGGGGGACCTCCCTTTAAATTCGGAGGTGGTGGCGGTGCCCGCGGTCCACCCAATAGACCAGGAGGTGGTGGCGGTGGTGGTGGGCCGCCGGTTACAACTGGAAGTCCAGGAGGACGAGGACCACCAAGTACAGGTGGTGGTGGTGGCGGCGGTGGTGCTGGTGGGCCTCCAGTTACACTCGGTAGTGATCCTCCTCCTTTAATTGCAGCTGTTTCTTTTGGTGCCGTCAAATTCAATTCGGTTTTTACTGGTAAAGGATTCTCTTTAGGATTATCAATCTAGAAACGTTGTTTTAAAACGAAAAGAATTATACAATATATACATGTTTGCGCAATTTTTCAGTTTCTTGTTGAAATTCGAGTAGCTTTTGATAGTACTGATTCTGCTTCACAATGGCTTCTTGTTTCGATGATATCGCTTCTTCTAAACGCTTTGACATCTTAGGCACTGTATCATCTTTTTCAACCTTTTGGAGAACATCTTCTAAAAGTTAAAAATATGAATATGAAATGTTAGAAATATGAAAAAAAGTTTTTATAGAATTATTGCAATTTGAGAGTTCAATCTAAATATTAACCTAACAGCGGAGAGCATAGAATAAATCTATCAGTTAATGAAACAGAGCCTTGGGTTGAGTCTCGCGCTTCCTCAATACTCTCTACATCTGACGCTTCTAAAAATAAACTATAAGGTGGGTTCTTATTTCTATTCTTACACGTGAAAAGCACTGAACAGGCCAAACACGAAAAAAAAAATGCAATTTAATATTCAAAAAGTTTACTCAATTAAATACATAACTAATTATTTCAATTTATAATGTAAGAACAATCGGAGCCACTTCGGCTCTAATACCCCATTAAACGTGGTCTAAAAATCGAAAAATTTTATTTTTCGAAAGTTTCTCAAAAATGATCTTATTAAGGGTAATTTTATGCGGAAAACACGTTGGTGGTGTTATTTTGCGTAAAAACGCTTTCATTTTTTAGAAAATCGAATTTTTGTATTTTAGCTTTTTCGAAACATGTACTTTCTTTGTCTTCAATGATTCTATGCCTACTTTTTGCAATTTTTAACATCAACCGGACGAAGAATTCGTTCAATTTTAGTGATTTTTCTTGAGTTCTCTATGAAATGGCAGAGATTAAGACATGACCTTGGTTGAGCTTATGTTGAAATTTAAGCTATTGAATAAAGAAATCGTTGAACCAGACGAAGAATTCGTTCAATGAGGTATAAGAGTCGAAGTAGCTCCGAACAATCTCTATGTTACAGATTCTTTTAATAACTCGCCCATGTATATTTAGATTGAACTCTTTATAACACTAATTATTAAGTACCGAGTTTTTCCTTCTTTATCCATTTAAGGGGTCAAAAAAAATTTCAAACATTTTGTTGACCTCCTAAATGATTTTTTTTAAAAATAATGTTCTACTAAAAGTTCCCCCCATAAAATCTGGGGTTTAAATGACCACTTGATGACGATTTTTAACTTGTATATAAAAAATTTCAGGTCGAAGGATACATTCCGTTTTTTCTTTTTAACATTAATCCAAAATAACGACCCACCTAGTTTAAAATCCAATGCAAATTTCGCCTCAAACATTGGATCATAACCACTTTCACCAAATGCAATTCCACAAATACATGTATCGATAAGTGTAAAATAAGAGTAACTAAAACAAAACTTTTTTTCGATAGCCAAAATTGATGTCAAGTTCCACCTAAACAGGGCTCGGAATGGGTCTGATTTATCAGAAATATTCTGATTGTGGCCAGCAGAAATATCCTATGACTAATTTTTGGATCGAAAATTTGATTTTTTATTCAAATTTTTTCATCGCAGCCCTGGTCTAGTGTATTTTTAATATTCTTAGATCGAAAATCTGGTTTTTCGACATTTGTTTCTGATTTTCATTTTTTCATCGAGCCCTGACCTAAACATAGAACAACAAATCTTACCGGCTATATTTTCCATCATTGACCAATAATAAATGTTGAAGAATGCTCAGTAAACGGTCTTCGCAGCCCGTGTTAATTACAGATGTATAAAGCATATTGAAAGCGTCATTAATATCATCAAAATCTCCTTTCCTAAATGAAAAGAACATAAGAAAGGTATGAAAAAATAGTACAATTCATCAAAGCGTTCTTGCAAGTCGTCAAAATCATCATGCTTTTCTCTATGAAAAGAATCGTACGCTTTCTTCAGTTCCTCGTTTTGAGCAGCAAACTTTTCAATGTTCTAAATTTTGAAATTACAAATGGCATACAACAACAAAAACTAACCGGAATAAAATTTCGTAAACCAGAAACCATCATTTCACTTCTCCACGCAATCCGAATTTGCCAATCGTTATATTCCAATTCTATGCATGCTAATAGCACATTTACTAAGTGCAAAGTTTTGATCTAAAAAAAGTTCACACAAATTTTCGGTAAAATCTTACCATTAACTCTTCCGTCTCAGTATTAAAACAATTTACAATACACGAGAATCGAGGACTGGATCGTCGTTCGCCAATTTTAGTCAGATCATGTATGCATAATGCATGTCTAGAAATAAGCATATAGTAAGATCATAAACACTAGCAGGGGGTAGGGCGCTCTCCACTCGCTTCGAAAACATATACACCACTCAGTGAGGAAATTTTTTTCATTTTTCTAAGTTTGGGGAAGTAATAACCAGAAATTTAGTAAAGGGGTCACATTATCTTAGTCCCCAAGATAATTTTTTTGCAATGTTTCCAAAATTTTCAAAAAATCACCTTGATCCCTCATTATGTTTTCGCGTCGACAGTTGCGAAAATTTAAAAAAATTAAAACACTAATGTTTTTAATTGAAAATGCTCCGAAATGTCCAATTTTTGACAAAAATTTTATTCGAAATCCTCAAGTTTAGACAAAAACCAGCGCCAGAGGTAAAATTTTTTTGTAAAATGCTTGTTTATAAGTTGAAAATGCTCAGAAAATTAAGAATTATTGGTTAAAAAATGTAAAAATTAAGACTTTTTTGTTGAAAAATGGAAATTTGTGTGAAATCCTTGAGCCAAAACAAAAAAAAACCCAGCAGAAACAGAAGATTTTTGCCTGTGTCAAAATTAGAAATAAATATACTCGGAGCAAGACCGAGCTCTGTAGTACGAATAATAAATACAATTTCTTTTCCCCTCCGGGCACGAAGCGCTTGGTTCTCCGTTTATTGCTTTTAAAAACTAACCCAGAAATTTCGAATTCTTCGGGATGGTCTTTACCCAAGAATGTAATCGCTGCCAAAAGTCCACATATCTCTATTTTCAATTGATCGTAATCTTTGTCCAATTTGGCTTTTGTAGAACTTCGTGATGATGTTGCCACATAAAGAGTTTCAATCAAAAGCTCGCATACTTTGGATTTTTTTGTTTCTTTTTGCAGCAGTAAGTGAACTCCAGGCTAAATGACAAGGTTCAAAAAAATAATAACAATAAGTTGACTTACCCAAGTATTTATGATATATCGAATGCATTTAAGTGCTTCACGTAACATGTGCAAATGTTCGCTTTCTTCTTCCATACAACGAGGATCCGGGTCGCTACGAAGCTTTTCAAGATTTTGAATGATTCTCTCCATAATGCTGGACAACAATTTAAATCCTCCTTCCTGACCAAACTAAAAACAGCATTTTTAATGTAATTTAAAAAAATATTTACCTTATCAATCCATGATACAGTTTGACTACTCAATGAAACTCGCAACGATTCCAGTAGATTTCTCGGAGTTTCTACTGAATTTCCTTGGAGAAATCGCACCATTTTGACACAATAATCGCTTGGGCTCTAAAAACACATTTTCATACTGAGGCAGGACTTCGTTGGGGCATTAAGTCTCCCCCAAAATCGAAAAAATTTTCCTAATACTCCCTTATGTTTTTGCCCAAATTTTTTCAAAAATCCTAATGGCCCTACCCTATTATGGTTTTTTTCCAACATAGTCCAAATTTTCTAATTTTTTCAACAAAAATGTCAAAAATCTGCTGGTTTTAAACAAAAATTACATTTTCTGAGCATTTTTCAGCTTAAAAGCATATTATTTTTCAGAGAAGATGAAAAGTTTGGGAATATACATACCTGATTCTGTGGCTGCTTTTCACTTTGTAAAATCATCTGAATCTTTTTCAATCTCTCCATAGTCTTTAACATCTTGTCAGCATTTTCTCCGGATACATTAAACTCTCTTGTAACAAGTTGGCGAAATTTTTCATCAAGCTGTTCATCAGTCATACTTGTCAACATTTCATTATCTTGTTCATTATAAAGTTGATTATCCTAAATTTGAGTGAAATTGATAATAAAAAAATAAACGTCGCAAACCCCTCGCTCAATGCTTTTAGCGTTGGTATTTTCGTATAGTATTATAAAACCTTACCTGCTGCGACACCGAATGTTTTGATGTTTTATCGCGTTCTTTCTCGCGTTTCTTTGTGCCGAACATCTGTAAAAATTTCAAATTTATCATTTTCAAAAAGTTTAACTTTTATACAAAATACAAACAGTGCAGTAGCGTACCAAATGATTTTTTCAAAATTTTTCCTGACATGGGGAGGGGGCAATTGTCCAGATTGTTCCCCCTTGTTATGTGCATCCTATAGGGGTAATTTTATGCGGAGAATCGATTGCGCGCATTGCCGAAGCGTGAAAACGCTGTTTTGACCCTGATTCAAAGGGAAAATCTTGATTTTTAACACAAAATGGCCGAAAAATTTTGGCCATACTACACTGGTGTGCCACACCACTGATAACACCACACCGCCCCACCGATAACATCACCAGGGTGGTGTGGACCACCCTTCCCAACTCTGCTATTACGGCATTGTCCAGAGTGTGGTCGAATTCCTGGAAGTCGAAGATCGGGACAATCACGAAATATCACAGCGTTTTCACGTTTCGGGAATGCGCGTAATCGATTCCCCGCATAAAATTACCCCTATAGGAGTCATTAAACAAATTTTTTTCAGAGATTCGGATATAAAAGTGAGTCCCCCTTTAAGGGCAAACGTTAAAATTTCCCCTTAAATTCCTTGCAAGAAAAGGGCAAAAGTTAAAATTTAACTAAGGGTAAACGTTAAACGATCGTTTCATCCCGTTATTTTGTATGCCATAAAAGATAACTAATATAGCAAACAAACTTTCGTTTGGTAATGAAAATCAATTTGATTTAAATAGATCATTATGTGCAGTAAAAAGGGCGCTGAATTACTTCATTCCAAAATGGAAGACGGTATTAACAAAGTGCACTGGTTTGGGGAGGGCAAAGTGCACAAGTTTTGTGCATTTTAACCCCTCCCCCACGGCCGTGGGGTGGGGGTTAAAGTGCATTAGTGCCGTGAATATGGCCGAAAAAACCAAGATTTCCAACTGTTTTAGTTTTTCACGAGAAAATTTTTTTATAATTCAGTGCACTTTGTCCCCCCAAGCCGTGGGGGGGGGGGGGTTAGAGCCGCCGCTAATACGTTCGAACGGCTCCCGAACGNAATACGTTCGGACGGCTCCCGAACGAACTTTAGTTCACTAATAACTTCACTAATTGCGTTCGGAAACATCACTAATAGGCGTTCGGGCGCTCGTCCGAACGTGTGGGAACGTTTCAGAACGCCACATGTGTTTCACTATGGGACAAATTATGAAGCCGCCAGGTCTGACCGTCAAGTCGATGCCTATAGGGGGTTTTTCCATGAGAAAAACACGAATCCAATGTTATTTTTTGCGTCAGAGTTCCGGAAGACCCGGTTTTTGCTACTTCGTGTTTTTCTAAAAAAGAGGAATTTCAGAGAAAAAGCCTAAGTTTTCACCAAAAACATGTTTTTACATGCGGCTTTTTGCTATTAGCGTCGAGAATACATCACTGAAAAACTTTTTATGGTTTGATTAATGTGATTGATTTTATTTTTCTTGAGATATGCACGTTTTTAAAAATTGATTGAAAATCACCTATTTTCGAAAAATCGTCATATCTCCAATACTATAGCTCGGTAAATTAAGGTAAAATAGATATTGAAAGCATATCATTAGAGCAATAAATTAGCGTAATCGGATTTGAACAAACCATGTCGGATAATAATGGATTCGAACTTTATCTCAATTTCAGGCTTTTTTTCAGAAAAATTGTTATAACTCCTTCAAAAAGTGGCAGAATCACTTGAAAACTTTTACATAGGGGTTTTTCCATGCGAGGAATAAATTAAAAACATTTTCGGAGTGATGCGGAACTTCTCTAGATACCTACCTGGTACCTCGTACTCCTTTTACCCCCTAAGAGGGTACCAGACACCCCTAGGTACCTAGGGAAATTCTGACTAAATAAATTCAACCCCAAGTTAAATTTATTTAGTAAAATTAACACATGGAAAAGTTTTTAAAAGTCATTTCGAATCAAAGTTATAGGAGCAAAAATTCAAAACCATGTCCGAAGCTCAATATCATCGATTTTACGTGTATTTTTTGAATTTTCCAACCTCTCTAAAATACCCAAGATAATTTTTTTCGGCCAAAATTTCTTTCTGGCAGATGTATCTCAATACAGAGAACATTTCTAGCGTGGTTTCGAAAAAATCCGAGAAAATTTTTTTTCGGCCTCTAATTTCTATTACCACGTGTAAAAATGGCTAAAAAATCGAAGTTTCTCGGATTTTTTCGAAACCACGCTAGAAATGTTCTCTGTATTGAAATACATCTGCCAGAAAGAAATTTTGGCCA
>OZJO01028715.1:0-14492 GCA_900406225.1 Acrobeloides nanus | reverse complement strand
ATTTTTTAAAATCAAAAATCGTGATTTTCTGAAAATTTTCAGCATAAAAACTATTTTTCGCCCCTCCCCTCCACGAAATTTTTTTCTGGGTACACAACTGTACTCAACAATAAATACCACATTACGGAAATCATCAAAAATAGTTGTGTTGGAGCTTTCGTTCCAATAGCTATCCTCGGGATCATCAAATGTGAACTTGCGGTGAACATCCATCTCGAATTAGTAATTCTTTGAGAAATTTTCGCATCCACAATTGGCAAAAAAATCAAATACACATATTTACCATGGCAGAGAAATTCTTTTCACTACATGGTTATTTTCAACAACAGCATGAGATTCAAGTTGAATGAATCATTCAACTAAATTATGTGTAAAATAAGGGATACCATATTTCCTCTAAAATAACCCCGGGGGTTATTTTTTTGCTTGAATTAGTTGAAGTATTGACACGAAAACCCTGAATTTTACATTTTTTAAATACGCTTAAAGGGGAAGTGCAAATTAGGGCTCTTTCTCCAAAATTTTTTTTTTGAAAAATGACCTTGTAGGGATAAAAATAGGGTGAAAAATCGATTGCGCGCACTGCCAAATTGTGAAAACGCTTCCTTGACCCTGATGGAGTGGATGTATTGAAGCGAATATCAAACATTTTCAGATTTTTACGAGAAAATCGTCGATTCTTAGGTTTTTCTAGGCGGGGAATCGATTGCGCACATTCCCGAAACTTGAAAATGCTTTCTTGACCCTGATTCAGGGAAAGGATACGTATTTACGTAAATAAATTGATTTTCGCTTTAATACACCGATTTCTTCCCTGAATCAGGGTCAAGGAAGTGTTTTTAAGGTTCGGGAATGCGCGCATCGATTGTCGCGAAAAATATTTGGCTGCCTGGTAGAACTTAGAAGGAATTGAACACATACCTAAAGTTCGTTGTTATTATGGTTTTGCCGACGATCCTAACCACTAGACCAGAGCAGCCGACGGATGCATGCTTGTCGAATAGGACGATACTTGATCGGCGAGTGCTTGTACATTGCGGCCTTCCGCAACATCGATTCCCCGCCTAGAAAAACCTAAGAATCGACGGTTTTCTCATAAAAATACGAAAATGTTTGATTTTCGCTTCAATACATCCACTCCATCAGGGTCAAGGAAACGTTTTCACAATTTGGCAGTGCGCGCAATCTATTTTTACCCCTATAAGGTCATTTTTCAAAAAAAATTTTTTTGGAGAAAGGGCCCTAATTTGCACTCCCCCTTTAATTATTGAGTGTATTTAATTTTTAAAAAGTCGGCATTATTTATAGCTCGACGAGACGAAAAAAATGGCACCAAATTTATCCAATTTGAGAATTGTTTTTTGTTATTGAAACGAAAACTCTGATTCGGGGTTTTCGTTTCAATAACCCAAAACAATTATCAAAATGGATCACTTTGGTGTCGTTTTGTTCGTCTCGTCGATCTATAAAGAATGCTGTCTTTGTTTTTTTAATACATCCAATAATTAAGTGTATTTTTAAAAAATGAAAAATACTGGGTTTTCGTGTCCAGAGTCCGAAAGGGACCCACTTTTTGGGACCCCAGTTGGGTCTTGGGTCCGGGACCCCGTGGGTCTAGGACCCAAAGGACCTCAGCGTCACAAAAGGTATAAGGGGAGAGGGGCAAACAAATTTAGCTGTAAGTGGGATTCGAACTCGCGACCTTGTGCAAAAATCCAAAAAGTCCATTTTTTTCAAAAACGACCAAAAATTTTTTTTTGTCTCAAAAATAGTTTTTTCACGTAGATAGCCCCCCCCCCCTGTTTGGAATAAAATTCTTTTTGAAAAATTTTTTTTTCTTTTTATGGACTTTTTTGTGCAAACAAATTCTGCTCCAAGCGGGATTCGAACCCGCAACCTAAAAAAAGCTTTGTAGGGGATCAGAAAAATTTTTTCAAAAAGAAATTTATTCCAAACAGGGGGCTATCTACGTGAAAAAATATTTTTGGTCGTTTTTGAAAAAAATGGACTTTTTGGATTTTTGCACAAGATCGCGGGTTCGAATCCCACTTGAAGCAAAATTTTTTTGCCCCCTTGGCGAGGACTTTGCCCCTTAGGCGAGGACTTTTGCCCCCTTGTAGTCGAAGATTGCTATCTTTGGATTTTCGGAAAGGCAAAAATATAATTTTATGATAAATGAGAATAGGCAATTTAATGAATATAAAAATTTTTTCACTGTTAGACCCACAATGTTTACATAGCGACAAAAAGCAAAAATCTTGCATGGGGTCCTTTGGGTCCCGGACCCATTTTCGGACTCTGTTCGTATCAATGTTCAGACACATTCAAATTGATCAATTTTTCGATTTTTGACGAATTTTTAGATTCTTTATAAATTTTCCGATTTTTGACGAAATTTGGAGACGGCTAGCGTCTCAAAATAGTTGAATTTCGAGACGGCTAGCATTCACCCTAATAACTTCGAGATAATCGCGCGTGAAGTGTTGTCTGTGTATTACGAAATTTGACATTTCTTGTTGAAAATTTTTTCCAACGCTTAAAAACGCTGAATCCCTGACCCTGAATCAGGAAATCGGAGTGTGTATTGAAGCGAAAATCGAAAATTTTTAGATTTTCTGCCTGAAAATGACTTTCTGGGGGTAAATTTATGCGAGGAATCGAATGCGCACATTCCCGAAGCTTGAAAACTCTTTCCTGATTCAGTGAATCGGGGTGTGTGTCATAGGTTACCAGGGGGGGGGGCTACAGTACCCCCCTCACCGCTCATCCTCGGACCTTCCGCCTTTATAGTCATTCATCCATCCATCATGAGGGTTCGTTTACCCTTCCAATTCATTCATCATATAAATTTTTGAAAATTTTGTCATGTACCCCCCTGAAAGACCATTCATTCATCCATCCATCCTGAGGGTCCGGTGTATCCCCCCTACTGGTAAACTATGGTGCGTGTATTGAAGCAATGACCAATTTTTGCTATAATACATCAAATTTTCTTTGATTCAGAATCAGGGAAGCGTTTTCAAGCTTCGAGAATGCGCGCAATCGATTCCTCGCATAAATTTACCCCCAGAAAGTCATTTTCAGGCAGAAAATTTAAACATTTTCGCNATTCCCTGATTCAGGGAAGTGTTTTCAAGCTTCGAGAATGCGCGCAATCGATTCCTCGCATAAATTTACCCCCAGAAAGTCATTTTCAGGCAGAAAATTTAAACATTTTCGCTTCAATACACACACTCCGATTCCCTGATTCAGGGTCGAGGAAGCGTAGAAGGGACAAGAGTAGAAAAAATTTTGGTCACCGCGCGACGACTAAAAAAGGTGGCCAGATGAAAGTTTTGTTTTGAAATCCTTGAGTTGAAGCAATTTTCATTTGACAAATGTGTCATAGTTTTCAGTCCATTTGTTGAAAATAAAAAGATCATGAAATTTTTGCCACTACTATTTTTCATTTCATTGCAATGCCGATTAGTCGACAAGTTTTTATGTTTTCCCATGCATTTTTGAATAGGCTTCGGCCGAGGGGTTCCTCCTCATCCATCGGCGAGTCGGTCACGCATCTCTCGTCGAAAATTTGTATTCATCACACGAACATATATAACACCATGGCCTGGAGTAACCATGGAAATAATGTGTTGTTGGTGGATGAAAATTTTTCTCCTTGTCTTGTTGCAGCAAATGTTGTTATATCGACCGACGAACTTTGCCTTTCCGTCTTGTTGTGTTAGTTTCTCGTTATGCCGCTTTTTGAGTGAGAATCAATCGGCATACACACGCCAAAAAGAGCCTTTCTTTCTTGTCCTTTTTCCTAGGTGATTGGGGACACAGACGTGAAAGCGCAAAGCTTCCGGTTGGCCATGCTTTTTTTCTCTTTAAGCCGCTGCCCCCCGCTCTCACTAGGCTTTTTTGGCGCCCTGTCGAAGTTGAGTTGGCTTTTCCTTCTTTGGAAGGGTCCTTGAATCGAAACGAGAGAAGCAGGAGAGAGGGTCGTCCGTCAGTCGCCGCGAATGGCGTGCTGCTGCTTTCTCTTGATCGAATAATCGACGCGTGCTGCTGCTGGTTTTCGCGTTGCCGGTCTCTCCTTTATCTTTTCATGACGAATTAAAGCGGGGAGAAAAAAACGCATTCTTGAGATTTTTTGGCACTTACAGAAGAAAAAGTAAAACTGTTTATAAAAATTCGTACGAAAATCATTAAAGGACCAGTCAAGTGGGGGGNGGGGGGGGGGGGGGGGGGAAGTTGCCAGAAAAAATGCTCCATTTTTATGAATTCGGAAAGTTCATGAAAAATGAAGCATTTTTTGTTTTTACGGCATGTTTTGAATCGTTGTAGTTGTCGAGATAATTGCGTTTGAAATTTCATGTTTTCGTTGTAATACACAAACTTGTTTGAATTTGAAAAGTTGATTTTTGTAAATTTTCATAAAATGAACATTGTAGCAGTTTTTTATAGAGAAATGAGACGAACAAAATGACACCAAAATTATCCAATTTGAACAATATTTTGGGTTATTGAAACGAAAACTCTGATTCAGGGTTTTCGTTTCAATAACCCAAAATATTGTTCAAATTGAATAATTTTGGTGTCATTTTGTTCGTCTCGTCGAGCTATAAAAAACTGCTACATTTTATGAAAATTTACAAAAATCGGTTTTTTCGCAAAAAATTCAAAAAAGTTTGTGTATTACAACGAAAACATGTTTCATAAAAAATTGAAAAATTCGTCCAAAATTGAAAAATCCGTCAAATTTTGAAAAATTCAACAAAAATTGAAAAATTATTCAAAAATCGAAAAATTGGCCAAAAATTAAACTTTTGTCAAAAATCGAAAATTTTATCATTTTGAATGTGTCTGAACATTAACACGAAAACCCTGAATTTTAAATTTTTTAATACGCTTAATTATTGGGTTTATTTAAAAAACTAAAGTACAGCATTCTTTATAGCTCGACGAGACGAACAAAACGACACCAAAATTATCAAATTTGAAAATTGTTTTGTGTTACTGACACGAAAACTCTGATTCAGGGTTTTCGTTTCAATAACCCAAAACAATTATCAAACTGGATAAATTTGGTGTCGTTTTGTTCGTCTCGTCGAGCTATAAAGAATTCAGTGTCTTAGTTTTTTAAATACACCCAATAGTTAAGCATATTTTAAAAAAATTTAAATTCAGGATTTTCGTGTTAATGTTCAGACACATTCAAACCCGTTTTCGAACTTTTTTGATTTTTTTCTGTATGCAGCCCCAAGGGCTGCGTGAAATTTGTCTGATTTTTACTCACAATTTTTACTATCACTATACTATCGTCCGCGAAATTTCTTCACCTTTTTTTTACATTTTGACCCGACGTGTTCTTGTCTTTTTGTTTACGCCGAAATTTGTCAATTTCTGAATGCTTTTTAACCTAGTGACTCAAGTCTTCGACGGCTCTTTCGTTTCGTCTCATTTCTCTGTTATTCAAAATCCGCCGTGAAACTCCACTCGCGTCTATGCGTAACTGATATTGGCTGCGAAGTCCGTGTAACCCTGTCTCTCTTTCTGTATTGCTCCTTCGTTTGCCGAATATTGCCGATGATCGACGAACTAGCGCGCCCGGGATCTGGCCTAGCCGTGCGTGTGCAATATAGTGCGAGTCCCCCGGCGGCTGCACTGATGATTTCGTTAGAGTAAGAAGATTTTTGTGTTTTTCCACTCGCTCTCACTCGTGTTTCTCATCTCGGCTTATTTTACGAACGAAGAAAAGAAAGAATGGAAAATCCGGATGGATACTCACGGCCAAATAGCCTCTCTATTCCTTCTAGCTTATATAACAGGCGCAAGGCGATTGTGAACACTTCTTTGCAGGAGGATTATAGATTTTGCCAGCTGCGGTGATACATAAGACAACGACGTCGACACATTTTGATACTTTCGCTTTACCTTCTATCTTTGACACTTTTGAAAATTTTTATTTGTGATATTACGCGATGTTTGAAAAAAGGATTTAACATGGAACACTCACTATGTGTTACGGTCTTAGCCTAAGGACCTCGCTATACTTCATGTCGCGAGCGCTGCGATAGTCCGCGACTGACCCCTTATCGAAGTCAAAAGTTGTCACAAGCCAATTTTTTGAAGGTCTCTAGGTGGATTCTACTAATTTTTCTAGCTTGCGACAACTTTCTTATCCTGGAAGGAGTAAATCGCAGAGCTCGCGACTGAAGTATAGATAGCCCTTAAGACTAACATGGAACACTCACTATGGTTACGGTCTTTGCTCAAAAAGCCCAATTGAGACTGAAAGTTCATCAAAAATGAGTAATAATGGCGCTAGCTCTAAATGTCCATGGGGAAGAAAAATTTTTCTACAGGCCGTAACACATAGTGAATGTTCCATGTAAGCGATTTTTCAAAGAAATTTTTAAAAGGAGATAAAATTTCAGTAGCATCTCCGAAAAAATTTTTTGTGGAATTTTTGCAAAAATGACTTTTTTTTAGGGGTAATTTTATGCGAAAAATCGATTGCGCGCATACCCTGATTCAGGGAAATAAGAGTGTGTATTGAAGCGAGAATATAAAAATTTTGGATCATCGTTCTAAAGGTAATTTTATGCGAGAAATCGATTCCGCGCATCTCCGAAGTATCAAAATGCATCCTTATCCTTGCAAAATTGGCTATCGAAAAGATGTTTTTGGCATTAGAAATATCAAAAATTTTCATATTTTCGCTTCAATACACACTCTTATTTCCCTGAATCAGGGTCAAGAAGGCATTTTCAAGTTTCGGAAATGCGCGCAATCGATTTTTCGCATAAAATTACCCCTAGAAAAGTCATTTTTGCAAAAATTCAAAAAAATTGTTTCGTCCTTCAATTTGGCGCCCAAAATTTGGACTAGCGACAATAATTTTGAGCAAAAAATTTTTTATGCCCATAAGCTGAGTCATATATTTTGCTCGTCGGCGTTATTTGTTTATTTGTATTCGTGTCGTGAAAGAGATTTTTTATCTGATAATGCGAAAAATTGTCGCCTCTATCGACGGCAGAAAAAAATACCAAATAATAGTTTAGAAAAGTGCCCTCACCCCAAGTTACTGGTGGGCGCGTCGCACGGCATACCAAAAAGTTAGAAAAGTTGAGGCAAAGGTCAACAATATCGCAATCGACTCAGCACACCAAGCGCTTCAAAACGAGTACCATATCATGGAGTTTGGGGGGGGGAGGTCCATGGCCGAGTGGCTAAAGTGACAGATTTGCAGTTTATAAGTCGCGGGTTCGGATCCCATTTCAATTTTAAAACCCCCAGTACCAAAAATCATCCAATATACACTTATAGATTCTTAAGCAAATTCGATTTTTAAGAAAAAAAATTAAATTTTTGAAGCAAAAGCTCAAAATTTGAATTTTTTTCAAAAATCTAATTTTGTTCTAAATCGAATTTTTGCTTAAAAATTGAATTTTTTTTCTCAGAAATCGAAAATTTGGCTCAAAAATTGAAATTTTTCTCAAAATCGATTTTTTTCAATTTTCTGTAAGTTATTTCGTCACTTCATTCGAAGTCGAAAAAGGCTTAAAAATCTATAAACGCCTTTTTTTGCCTTTGTGTCCTTTTTCAATCAACCAGAAAATGGCGCGAAAACACGTGACCTTGCGAGCCGGTCGCCATGGAACGACTATATACACGATCGATGTTTACTTGCAAAAATGAACGGGGCCCGACAAACTGAAATCCTGCCTTCCCATTCCATTGTGTTGTGTGTGACTTTCATCTCACTTGAAATAATTTCCGCATTTATTTTTCCTCTTTTTTTGAGCAAAAACTTTTTACGCTTTTTTCGTTGTTTTGATGAAACCTGAAACATCCCATTTTTGGGGGTTACTTTGAGAAAAATTGAAAAAATCGATTTTAGCAAAAATTCCGATTTTTGAACCAATTTCGAATTTTGCTCAAAAATCGAAATTTTTGTAAAATTCGATTTTGAGCATTTTGAACAAAATTCGAATTTTGACCAATTCAATTTTTTCTCAAAAATCGAATTTTGTTCAAAAATTGAAATTTTTGCTCAAAATCGAATTTTGAACAAAAATCAATTTTTGGTTAAAAAATAGAATTTTGACCAAAAATTCGATTTTTGGGCAAAATTCAAATTTTGACAAAAATTCGATTTTTGCTCAAAATTCTATTTTTCGACCAAAAATTCGATTTTTGAGCAAAAACTCGATTTTGAGCAAAAATTTCGATTTTTGAACAAAATTCAATTTTTGAGCAAAAATCGAATTTTTGGTCAAAATTCTATTTTTCGACCAAAAATTGATTTTTGTTCAAAATTCGATTTTAGCAAAAATTTCAATTTTTGAACAAAAATCGAATTTTGCTCGAAAAATTGAATTTTTTTAATGAAAAATTGAATTTTTGCTCAAAATCGAATTTTTGGTCAAAATTCGATTTTTGAGAAAAAAATTCAATTTTTGAGCAAAAATCGAATTTTGCTCAAAAAATTGAATTTTGGCCCAAAAATCGAATTTTTGGTCAAAATTCGAATTTTAAACGAAATTCGAATTTTGAGCAAAAATCGAATTTTG
Source organism: Acrobeloides nanus (assembly GCA_900406225.1). Taxonomy (NCBI): domain Eukaryota; kingdom Metazoa; phylum Nematoda; class Chromadorea; order Rhabditida; family Cephalobidae; genus Acrobeloides; species Acrobeloides nanus. The sequence continues at coordinate 5,931 of OZJO01028715.1, read as the reverse complement.
CTCGAAAAATTGAATTTTTTGTAAAAAATTGAAATTTTGCTCAAAATCGAATTTTTGGTCAAAATTCGATTTTTGAACAAAATTTGATTTTGAGCAAAACTTTCATTTTGAGCATTTGAAATGGTTTATTTTCTCGCGTTGATTTTTCCTCTTTTTTGAATAAAAAAATTATAACGCTTGTTTCGCATTTTTCCTGAAACATCCAATTGTTGTCGGTCAAGAGAAATTTAATTCGAGTTCCATCGATTCATTCCGACGACCTCAAATTTGCTCGTTGTCAAAAATTTTCTTCTTCTTCTTTTTGGTTGTGCTAGTGCGTGTGCCCTTCGTCTCCTTTTCCTTCTTCCGACTTTGAGATTGTCCGTTGTTGAAGGGAAGAAAGAAGAAGAAGGCGCTCCCAATTCGTCCGTTGGTCTTCATCTTCCTCCGTCGTGGCAACTGATAATCGCATCACAGAACGTCAAAGATTCGACATCTCTCTATTCTCTTCCTCGAACCGTACGTACAGTCATTTATAGAAGCGCTCGTGCTGTTGCCGCTGCCCACAATTCCATGTCATGCCCTATCTTTTTTTCGGTTCTTCGGCCCCCATCAATTGGTATTGATTTGATATTTATGATGATTATTAGGGTCGATTACGATTTAGAATATTTGGAATTCAAGTTTTCGTTTTAGTATTCATATTTTATTTCATTTTTATGGGACTATTTTTGGGGGAAAAAATTGTCATAAAATTTCTTCAATAGGTATACGCTCGAGCTATAATAAAACTTTATACTACAGTTATAAAACTTTATACAACTATACGTTTCAAACGAATGCTTTTGAAACAATTTTGTTGCGGCGAATATAAAATTGTGAAAAATGGCACTCCTTCAGTTGAACGCTCACCTCGGTTTTCACCAGATTTACTCAAAATTTACTAAAAAAANGCGAATATAAAATTGTGAAAAATGGCACTCCTTCAGTTGAACGCTCACCTCGGTTTTCACCAGATTTACTCAAAATTTACTAAAAAAAATCAAGTTTTCATAAAAAAATTTCGAACTACTACACAATAGAGCGAAAAAACGCTTCCCTGATTCAGGGAAGGCTTGTGTATTAAAGCGAAAATCGCATTTTTTTCAACTTTTCGCTTCAACAGACCTTCCCTGAATCAAGGAAGCTTTTGAACAAAAAAAGATTATTTGATAATAAAAATAATCTTTTTTGTTCAAATGCTTCCCTGGTTTAGGGAAGGCCTGTATATTGAAGCGAAAATGCAATTTTTCGACTTTTCGTTTCAATACACAAGCCTTTCCTGAATCAGGGAAGTGTTTTTTCGCTTTACATCAAATGGTAAAAAATTTTTCGTGAAATGATCAAAGATGTAAAATTAAAAAAAAATTAATTCCGCCTTTTCTATCCTTTAAGTACACTCTTTCACATATGTTTTGAGGTAAGTCTGCGGTGGGATAACAGCTCATTTTATTTGCACACCCAACACAATTTCTCATATAAATTTTAGTGCGGAAAACAGGAAGAAGATCAAATCAATATGTGTATTGGGTTGTTCGGAAAATAACCTGACTTTTGCAAATTTCAATTCGTATCTTTATAAAAATGACTCCTCCGGGGAGGTGTTTTTCTTGGTGGGAATCGATTGCACATGAAATGGTCTGTATATTGAAACGAAAACCCTGAACCAGAGTTTTCGTTTCAATAACCCAAAACAATTTCAAATTGGATAAATTTGGAGTCGTTTTGTTCGTCTTGTCGGACTATAAAGAATGCCGTCTTTATTTTTTAAATACACCCAATTAAGTGTATTTAAAAAATTTAAAATTCAGGGTTTTCGTGTCAATGTTCAGACACATTCAAAATGATAAATTTTTCGATTTTTGACGAATTTGTTGCCATTGGGCTCGAACAAAAACAATCTCTCTTATGCATTTTAGATAGGTACTACTTGTCATCTATTCTTAAAAATTCTCCAGCAAATTATCTATGCATGCGTTGAAAAAGTGTGTGTGTTTTATTTGTTTTTGAGAAATTTATTAATTTTTTATGCATTGAAAAATTTTATTTCGTCTCTTTCACTGGCATTTTTACAGGGTGTATTTTTGGCTTAGGCTTAAGCTTAGACTTACGTTCAAGTTTATGCTTAGACTTGGGCTTAAGCGTCATGGGGTGAGTAGACGCTCTCTTTGTCCTCAAGCATGATCGTGGAAAAATTTTGGGTATATAAGGTGTATCGAAAAAAACCGGAATTTGGGCGATTTTTTCATGTTTTTTCGAAAAAATTTTTTCAACAATAACCATATTGGGTCTAATTTTATGTGGGGGAATCGATTGTGCGCATCTTCAGCGCTTCTCTGACCCTGAATCAGGGAATCGGAGTGTGTGTATTGAAGCGAAAATCGAAAAAGTTTAAATTCCTCCCTCAAAATCATATTTCTGGGGGAATTTCATGCGGGGAATAGATTGCGCGCATTCCCGAAGATTGAAAATACTTCCTTGATTCAGGGAAATTAGTACATGTCCGATTTTCGCTTCAATACACACACTCCGATACCCTGATTCAGGGTCAGGGAAGCTTTTTATGTATTGAAACTTTTGGAACTAAAAATTGGGTCGNTCCCGAAGATTGAAAATGCTTCCTTGATTCAGGGAAATTAGTACATGTCCGATTTTCGCTTCAATACACACACTCCGATACCCTGATTCAGGGTCAGGGAAGCTTTTTATGTATTGAAACTTTTGGAACTAAAAATTGGGTCGACTACATTTTGCCAAAAACCTTTTTTTCTATTTTTCTGTTATTTTTCGAAATTTGCACAAAAAACTTTCCTTTATCCTCCAGAAACCTCTCCCATCTATCTCTCTCTGTTGACCTATAAACTAGATCAAAAGAGTCGGCAGAGAAGTGAGGTAGATTGCTGAGGCTTCCCGCCGGCGCCAGAATCTGAGAGGGTGGAAAGAAATGGTGAGGAGGAAACAACTTCGGAGAATGTGCCTTACTCGGATGCTATGTCGCGCCTGCGGGGACTTATTGAAATGGAACACGCAGAGAAGTACAGAACAACGAGACTAGATTCTTTTTTTGCTGGCCGTTATGCCAATCCGCGGGACTCCACGGGAACGAACACACGCTTAAAATATCGATTCGTTTTTCATGCTTCGGCATCGACGCACGACAGAAAAGTGGAATGTTGGCAGAAAAGAAAGAAGCGTGTCAGACGTTTTCATCAACATCTGAAGAGAAAGAAAGAGAGAGAGGGGGAATGGACCATCCAACAACTAGCTAACACGATGAGAGGATTGAGGTTTTTGGCGGCTTCCGTAATATCCCCCCAAACGGTGAAGGCTCGGATTAGCTTTTATGGATTTGACATTTTATCCTAGAAACTGCGCCCCCAAAGACAAGTCAAATTCAACGGGTCTTAGGTCTTATTATAAGCTGGAGAACGGGGGCCAAAAAGACCAGTGCAGTGGGAAAAAAGTTGCTTTTGTTGATATTCGGAAGGTTCATGAAAAATGGATTTATTGTTTTTTTACGGTATGTTCTGAATCGTTGTAGTTTTCGAGAAAATTGTGTTTGAAAGTTCATGTTTTCGTTGTAATACACAAACTTTTTTGAATTTTTTGATCGATTTTTGTAAATTTTCGTAAAATGAACATTGTAGCAATTTTTTATAGCTAAATGAGATGAACAAAATGATGCAAAAATTATCTAATTTGAAAATTGTTTTGGGTTATTGAAACGAAAACATGAATCAGAATTTTCGGATTAGGCCTAAGTTTAAGCCTAATCCTAGACTTAAACTTAAGCCTAAGCCAAAAATTCTGATTCATGTTTTCGTTTCAAAAAACTTTTTCCCCCACTAGACTGGTCCTGTAGTAGAGATTTCGATTTTTAACATTCTCTCTTTTTTGCCAAAAATTAAAGTGTGTGATGTGGTCGAAAAATGAGCAAAAACAAACAATGATTTTCGTCTCTATAGAAGAGAAAAGACAAAGTCGAGATTAATCTGCTGCTTCAGTCTCACATTTGATTCTTCGATTGCTTCCATCGAATCAATATTTATTTTGTCGTATATATCAAAAAATAGAGGATGGGGGAGATTCGAAATCCCAGAGACTCCAACTCAAGCAGCGAGAATGCGCAAAAATTTTTTTCTCATCTCATTTCGCTCGACATTTCTTTATGTCGTTTAATGTTTCGAAACGTTTTTGTATGTTTTTGAGGATTTCTCCGGAAATACAAAGCCAATCCTGATAGTTTTGGTGTCGTTAAAAAGCTGGATTTCGTAGCAATCGAATGACACCAACGAAATTCAGCTTTCTAACGACATCATTGACTCTGTATTTCTTTTTCGAAATCCTAAAAAAAACGTTTCGAGACATCAAACGACCTTAATACCATCTTTTTATATATGTAATAGCTAATAAAATCTCATACATATCCATTTCGCTGATTTTTTCGACTTTTCTGTTACTAGTCTCCAGCGATTTTATTTTCATATTATTCATTTAACGACTTCAACCATCTCTTAATCGCAATTTATAGTTAAAAAAATTGTTTTCCTCTAGTCTCATCCCAAAAAAATGTTTTCCTCTACTCCTCGTCCCCCACATCGGCTGGCAGCATGTAGATATATATATATGCGATGTGTTGTAATCAATATTCGCAGCTGACGTTCGAACCCCGTCCCATTGGTCCTCAATTGACATCGATCAGTAGTTGAACTTTTTGAAACGACCTCATTGGAAAAATGGGGCTAGTTGTACAGGAATTTCTAATTTCTCCCAGAGAGTTCCTTTTTCAGTTAATTAGTTTCTGAAGAGTCGTTTCTTTTAAAATAGAATATATCGTCTCTCATTTTAATTACCGCTCTCTCTTTTCTTATTGAATGGATTCCCGTCGGGAGGTTTAGCGTGCCTTATGGCTAATCGAAAATTGAAAATAGAAGAAAAAGCAGCGTTATAGTGCTTTTTTCATTAGCGAGAAAACTCCTAATCCATCGCTTGTCTAAGAAGCGTGAAAGCACGACTTGTGAACACCGACAGAACTAGACGAAAATCTATTGTTCAAACTTTAGATTTTTTCAGAGAACGGTTGTTGTTGTTGCGTGTTTTAGTTTGTGAGATGGGATAGAGCGTGTGGTACTACTAAGCATTAGCTGCCGCAAATGACATTGGTATTTTTCCGAAAAAAGATTTTGCGCTAAATAAAGAAGCTGGCTTCGCTGGGGATCGAACGTACAAAAGGGGTTGAATTGTTGTTCTAGAGAGCGCTTCCTATCCACTGGACTATCGACCTTCTTAGCATCCATGTTCCATATTCCTTTTGTCTAGCAGTTCTACTGTTACGACACGTCCGGATTGTGGGCTATCGCGACAGACTCCAACTTAGTCACGACAGCTGCAAGAAAAGATCGCTTCCAGGTTGTCGTAACAGCCGTCGTAACCTGTTACGACAATCCGGAGACGTTGTAACAGCTAGTTAGGCCGGCCGCAAGTTGTCGTCGTACCGTTGTACCTTTCTGTCGTACCGTGGTACAACAACTTGCGGTTTCGAGTCACTTTTTAGTGCATTTTGAATGAAAAAGTACGACAACTTGCGGCTTCATGCGGTGGTACGACAACTTGCGGCTTCATGCGGTGGTACGACAACTTGCGGCTTCATGCGGTGGTACGACAACTTGCGGCCAGCCTTATGGCTGGCGGGATCGGGATTTTTTCTCCGGGATCCCGATTTTTCGGAATTGGAATTTTTTAATATTTTTCTTTGTAAAAGTTGAAATTTTTCGATTTTTTGGCCAAAATTCGGCAAAAATTCGATTTTTTTGGCAAAAAAATTCGTTTCTTGGCCAAAATTCGATTTTTTATACCAAAATTTCATTCTTTTGGCCAAAATTCTCCCGGAAATCCGATCCCGAGATTTCCGGA
>OZJO01028714.1:0-18400 GCA_900406225.1 Acrobeloides nanus | reverse complement strand
TGAAAAATTTTTTATGTTGGTTTTAGTGCCACCCTAAGCAAAAAAACCACTCTACATGGGTATTAAAAAAATTTTTTTCAAAAAAGTCGAGCGTAACTTTGTTCCTCATCGTCTTGCCGACAAAATAAAAAAAGAATTAAGTGAAAAGTTTTTAATGGTAAAACTGTGAAGCTTTTTAAAAATGTATTAGGCTATTTCTGTGTATTTTTAACCAAACACTCTCAAGATAATTTCAAATCAGAAAAATATTCGAAAAATTCATGAAAAAAGGAGCATTTTTTGTTTTTACAGTAAATTCTGAATCGCTAATGGCTTCGAGATAATCGCGTTTGAAGTTGGTGATTTTTTACATCTTTTGAATTCCCGCAAGACCCTGAAGAATCAGGGTCTTGCAGGAATTTAAAAATTGCGGGAATTAAAAAAATTTAAAAACTGAAAAAGGGGTCAGAACAAGGTTTTCTCGCCTCTAAAATGATTGTAATCGCTTTTTCGCATTAAAAAACCCTATATATGTGGATTTCCGGTTTCCGGGTTGGGGTCATAATTTCTGAACATTGAAACACATGTGCGGACCTAAGACCAGTGGGCTGCAAAAATTTTTGCAGGCAGGGCTCATTTTGGCCTTCGGGGCGGTAAGCCTCCTCAAACCGTCCCAAATTGGGACGGGTTTGGGGGTAAACACGTATAATCCAGTTTCCGGAACTGTTCCCTCCCTATTTTATATGTATTTTAGATGCCAGACAATAATAATTATTCGCTTACAAAATTTGCAACAAGTCGATTTTATGAGGATCCAATGAAGTAATCTTCTTATAAAACTTGTAATGTCTGTCTGTTTGTGCGAACTAACTTTTATTTCTAAAGAACTTTTTTCTTGCTATTATATCAAGTCTCTCAATCATTTCCCCGCATAAAATTAGACCCGATGGATGTTTTTCATATATATATTCAATAAATTTTTTGATGCGCGCAAGTTATTTGGCCCCACCCTATAATAGCAAAAAGAACTTTCTTTAAAGAATTTGTTCTCCCTTTTCGTCCAACTTGCTATTAACTTTAGTCTTTACAAATCGAACGAGACATTTGTGGAAATTGATACCTTTCCACCCCATTTACCTTCATATAGATATTGGAAAGATTATAAAGAAGATATTCTTAAAATGTTTTCATACTCAACTAATTTGACTGAAACTGTTAAAGCTTATGGAAAAAAATTATTGTATGTTAATAACTTTAAATAATAGCTTTATTAAATTTAGCTTTAAAGAAGCGAAGACACTCATGTTTTATGTGTTCATACAAGGCGAGGAGATTTTATTCAGCATAAAACATTATTGGAAAGTAGAAAAGAATTTGTAGAATCTTCAATAGAATATGTGGTAAATTTCTTGAAGGTATAGTTTATTTAAGAGGCAATGTCTGGAAAAGTCGCACAGGGGTGAGCCTACTCCAAAAAGTGCTGCCACAAACTTGAAGTCTATTTTCATGTATCTAGTGAGTGATTAACAAAAAGATATAAGTTAGATCCTGATTCGAAAAATACGATTTTAGAATACTGTCAAACCAGAATTTTTTCGGAATCTCTCGTCAACGTGAAAAATGTTCCTCATGAAAAGTTAACGTATAGAGTGTTCTAGGGGGAGGAATGACAAAAATTTGGAGGCCTGAAACGTTATCCTGGTAAAGTTATGGCGATTTTTCGAGTACAAAAAATACCCTCTTAGGTTACATAACAGAAAAATCGCCATAACTTTACCATGATAACGTTTCAGGCCTCCAAATTTTCGCCATTCCTCCCCCTAGAAACCCCTATATTTTAACTTTTTTATGAGGAACATTTTTCGCGTTGACGAAAAATTCTGAACAAATTCTGGTTTTTCAGTATTCTTTGGTTCAAAGACTTGTCCTCAAATTCTGGGCCTCAAATGTAGCGTCCTAAAAAATTGAGTCCTCAAGTGTATAGTCCTCAAATGTTGAGCCTCAAATGTTGGGCCTCAATGTAGCGTCCTCAAAAAAATCCGCAAAAGCTTGTCCTCAAATTCCGAGCCTCAAATGTTCAGCCTCATCTGTCTTGCCTTCAAATAAAAGACCTCATCGAAAAAAACCTCAAATAAATAGCTTCAAGTGTGGCCACGCCAATATTTCAACGACAGTAAATAACGACGTAGAGGTATTTGCGTTTGAATTTTGTGAAAAAAATTCATTTTGACGCATAAAATTCAAAAATAGTTGGGTGTTCCCCATTTATTCTCTTAACTAGGGCATAAATATTCTTTTTTAGGTAAGATTTTTACAAAACATCGATTTAGTCTTATATGGCACAGATAATAAATTTATAGATGGATTAAAAATTAAAAAGAGTGTAAGTTTTGTGAAAAATCTTTCTTATCCCCGAAGAAATCTTTCATAATCCTCAGGAAAAGTAAAGAAATTAAAGATTACTTTATTACGGGGATTATTCCATATAACCCTCAAGTTTCCTCTCTTCCCCAAAACATCATGGTAAAAAATCGGCTAGACTAAGGTTTGCCTATATATAATTAGAATATTTTAGAACTTTAACTCTATTCATAAATCGAAAGCGCGTACAAAAGGAGAAGATTTAGCTTTTGCTGCATTGCATTGTCATTCTTTTATTCATACAGCTTCTGCTTCTTCATATGGTTGGTGGATGGCATATTTACGACAAAGAAAGGGATTCGTTTTTTACAATTCGCAACAGAAAAAGAATAAAAAACATATTATTAAGAAGGATGACTATGATATTTTTCCACCAGATTGGTTGATGTTAACATTAAATATAACTGATGGATTGGTCTATCAAGAAGTTCGGCAATTTTTATAAGAAAACTATTTCAAAAGTTTATATATATAATGTAGGACAGGCTAGTACTGGGTAGGAATTGAAATTTCAATTTCGAGTTTCGGCCCATTTTTGAGCGTCGAAATTTTATTTCAATTTCGAAGCCTCAATTTCGAAAAATTCAAAATTTAGAAAATTGATTTGAGAAAATTTTATGAACCGATAGTTAGAAAAAATAAAGGTCCTTACTTTGATTTTGCCAAAAGTTTGAAAATATATGAGCAACTGTTATGCTTCTCTCTCTCTCTAAAAATGTTTTCCTTTAATTTTTGACCAAATTTTTACATTTTTGTTTATTATTTGAAAAAGACGCATGCAAAAAATGTGGAAATGGAACAAATTTGTTAAAATTTCGATATTGAATTTTGAACTAGAGATTTTGATCATTTCGATTTCGCGAAATTTTTAAGTCAAAATTTCGATTTCGTTTCGATTTTGAAGATTGTGATTTCGATCCACCACTAGTACAGGCCAAATATTGCCTATATTTTGCTGAACAATGATTCTTATTTAAAAATTCAATAAAATTTTATACAGGGTGATCAATAATTTACTCACGTATTTAAAAAGTTCGTCAAAAATCGAGTTTAAGTCCATTTCAGTCGCCCGATAGCTCATTCAATAGCCACCGNTTCGTTTCGATTTTGAAGATTGTGATTTCGATCCACCACTAGTACAGGCCAAATATTGCCTATATTTTGCTGAACAATGATTCTTATTTAAAAATTCAATAAAATTTTATACAGGGTGATCATAATTTACTCACGTATTTAAAAAGTTCGTCAAAAATCGAGTTTAAGTCCATTTCAGTCGCCCGATAGCTCATTCAATAGCCACCGTCACCGAATTTTGTTAGCAAAAAAATTATTAAAAAATATTTTATTTTCAAATTTTTAGCCTAAAAATACTAAAAAATTACGATTTTTTGAAATTTTCCTTATTTTCAAAATTTTACCAAAAATCGAGTATATGACGGATTTCTTCGAGCGACGACAATCTTGAAAGATGGGAATCTGAGAGATTTTTTATAAAAGAAATTGTTGAAAAAGCTTTTAAAATCGCGAAGATATGATGTTTTGAAAATTATGCTTTTTTTCGATATTTTCCTTATTTCCAAAAAAGTGCAAAAATTGAAAGAAAGCATAATTTTCAAAAAATTATATCTCCGCGATTTTAAAAGCTTTTTCAATCATTCTTTTTGTAAAAAATACCTCAGAATCCCAACTTTCTTTTATGAAAACAATTATTAATAAATATTTTATTTTTTGACAAGATATGGATTTTTGAAGTTGGTAGATTTTCCAATTTTTCTTAAATTTGCCTATTTTCAAAATTTTACCAAAATCGAATATAGTTCGGATTTCGTCGAACGACAGCAATCCTGAAAGTTGGGATCCTGAATATTTTTTACAAAAAGAATGATTGAAAAAACTTTTAAAATCGCGGATATTATGATTTTTTGAAAATTATGCTTTCTTCCAATTTTTGCACTTTTTTGGAAATAAGGAAAACATCGAAAAAAAGCATAATTTTCAAAAATCATATCTTTGCGATTTTAAAAGCTTTTTTAATAATTTCTTTTGTAAAAAATCCCTCAGAGTCCCATCTTTCAAGATTACTGTCACTCGAAGAAATCCGTTCTATACTCGATTTTTGACAAATTTTGAAAATAAAATATTTTTTAATAATTTTTTTGCTAACAAAATTCGGTAACGGTGGCTATCGAATGAGCTATCGGGCTACTGAAATGGACTTAAACTCGATTTTTGGTGAGCTTTTTAAATGCGTGAGTAAATTATTGATCACCCTGTACTTTATTTACTTAAGATGTCTTTTCAATTATTGATAGCTTCTTTTCAAAGCTTATCTTGTTTTAATCAATAGGAATTAAATTGTACAGTAAAAACAAATAATGAAGAAAATGGTCATTTGGTAGAACTTATACGTGTGTGTGAAACATCATAAATATTTTTAGGATATAACAAATGGCCGCGTTTATGTAAAATCTTGTTATTTTTATAAATTTCAAAAATTCCTCTAATACTTAAAAATTTTAAACTTTGAAAACTTAATTAAACTTTGAAAACTTAATAAAATTATATAAATGCGCCCATAAAAATTATTTCAAATCTTTCACATAGGGGTCATCNCCCCATACTTGCAAGAAACAGGCTATAACATATGTCAAGTTTTATGATGATTGAGAAAAAGCGAGATGATATTCAATCCCTTAGGGCAATAGCAATTATTGCAGTTTTATTATTCCATATTTGGCCTGATATATTTAAAAATGGGTATGCTGGAGTCGATATGTGAGTTTTTTCTATTTTTAACAATGAGTATGGAAAATGGTGGCATAGGGAGAAGAGTCGTCTAGGGGCACTTCAAAAAGGAGCATTCAAGAGTAAATTTGAATTTTAAAGAAAAAAATTGGTTAAAAACGCTCCCAAATGCAAATCGGTAAAGTAGAGCGCCGCAGGTGCTTCCAAGTGTAGATCTGTAGAGTAGAGCGCCGCAGGCGCTCCCAAGTGCAGCTCGGTAGCGGAGAGCGCTGCAGACGCGTAGGTCTAGGAACATACTTTACTTTATTTTAATAGCGCCGTAGGCGCGTAGGCCTAGGAACTGATTATGATTTTTTAAAAGAATTTAGGCCCACAAGGGACACCTACCCCTTGTCCCCTTTCCTACGCCACTGCCCCTTACTCTTTAAAAACCACGGTTATGTTACTAATTTAATGATTTAGATTTTTTGTTTTATCCGGCTATTTAATGACAATGATATTAAGCAAGAAAGAACTTAACAGATCTACAATTTTAGATTTTTATAAAAGAAGAATAATAAGAATAATGCCCAATTATATTTTGTTATTAATTAGTATAATTTTCATAGGAGGTTATTTATTGACTAAAGATAATTTTATTGAACTTATACATCAAGCTATTTATGCGGAGTTACTTATTTTTAATATTAGGACATTAGTAACAAAAGAAGACTATTTTAAAGAGGTATGAAAATTATATACCGTAATCCCCCTAAAATAACCTCCGGAGTTATTTTTTTTTCATCCTGATGATGTTGATTTCGAATAGTAGATCAGAAGTCCGGAATTTTCAAGGTAATAAAAATAATTTTTTATGTATTTTGTATACCAATGACGTAGCTACAAAATGAGCTATAGATAATCTTTTTTGGTTTCGAATTCGCCGAGATACGAACAATTTACTGACTTTACTCACCCATTGAAAAATCATTTTATTTCGAATACTGTCAAGTTTCGAATCTTCTGGGTTCTTTATAGACAAAAGTATAAAGATTTTTTTAAATAATTTTTTTCCTTAGTTAGGGCTTGGAAAGAGCTTGAAAATGAAGGGTCGACCATGTTTCGTAATGAACAAGAAAGTTAAAGATCTCTTGGTTTAAGTGAAAAATATTCGAAATACAACACTGGTCTAGAACAAAGACGTAGCTGGGGGTTCGGCATGGGGGATACTTTCTCAAAAAAGGCTGATTTTTCCTAAAAACATAAGTTTTTGGGAAAAGTCAGCCCTTTTATGGAAAAGTATGATTAGAATTTTGTTGGACTTTTGGTCCAAATGGAGGGAGCACCGGTGCCCCCCCCCCTCTAGCTACTTCCTTGGTTTAGAGCCCGATCGTTCAAAATACTCGATGGCGACTAAAGTTTTAGGTCGAATCCTACAACTTTTTACTACATACTTGGTCGCTTGCAGTAGAATTGCAATATTACCTTTTAGTCCCGCTTATATTTTATTTAATTGGAAATTTTAAACAAAAACCTTCACAAGCATATTCAATTTTAATCGTTCTCTTAAATTGTTCTTTCTTGTTATATATTTTTATGTATTTTTGGTATGAATCGTTTTCTTTCAACTTTACACTGTGTCGAATATGGCAATTTATTGTTGGATCATTAGCTTATTTTTATTCTAATATACATAAAGATATTAAAACCTTAGTAAGAATTATATGATAATATATTAAGCTATTTATTAACTTGTATACAATAAATTTAGGTTGTTGAGAAAGAATCCTTATTAGCTTATTCTGACGAAAAAATAAAAGATACGAATAAAGGTCACATCAATAAAAATATTATTTATCCCCAACATTGTTGGAAATTGTTTATTCCACTTCTTTATATTTTATTACTAGGAAGTATTCTTAATTGTGAAAAGATCCCAGAGATAATTAATCGAGTTGGTGCTACTTTCATTACTGGTTTAATATTAACATATTATAATTTAAATACGCAAAAAATTTTTAATAATGCATTTTTAAGTTATATTGGCGATATTTCTTATATGTTATACCTGGTTCATTGGCCAACAATTCAATTTTTTAAATATTATGGAGCTTTAAATGGCAACGGTAAAAATTTAAATCTTACTAATATAAACGTGTAATGTGTGTCTGTCTGCACGGATGATCTCGGGAACGTGTGATTAAACCTGGAGCGCTAAAACTAGTTGTAGGGGGTCGATGATAGAAAAGATCGACACCAAAATATCAAAATCGAACTTTTTAAAATTTTTTACCCTCTGGTAAAAGTAATACATAGGTTGTTTGGCGAGATCTCAAGAATTCATCGTGCTATCATTGGTCGCAGATGGATTTATATTGAACCATTATTGCCTTAAATCAATAACTGACCAATAAAAAAAGTTGCATTTATTTTGGCGCAGCCTGTATTTATTACACTTTACAAAAAATTCTCTTCTTCGAATGCGCTCGGAGAGGGAAAAGAAGGGATGAGTTAGAAAGCGTTAGGAAGGATAAGAGATGAGTGTGTAAATCGCTCGGAGAGGAGAATTTCACACTCACCTCTTCTTCTCACTCTGAGCACGTTAGCGCTTGGCCTCTCAGTACTAAAATAAAATTTATAGAAGATATAGATCCATCAAGCAATTTATTTATCAAATTTACTTATTTTGGTTTATCCCTATTAATTTCCATAATTCTATATCATATATTTGAAAAACCTCTATTGTCATTAAAAAAGAAACAAGATAAGATTCTTATTTCTACAATAGTCTGCCAGATTCTTACAATTTGGATTACTCTATACATAAGTTTCAATCCAAGTATATCATCAGTCATTCAAATGAAAAATACATATATTGTAAGTAGGGCCGTAAAATCTGTATCATGGCGTGATGGATAAATAAGCCGGCCATACGATTTAGCAAGTTACGCAACATTGAGACTACCAGTTTCGACCCTCAATAAGGTCAAACTTTTGATTTCAAGATTTTTTCTAAGAACAAAAATTTTTCTCCTAGAAAATTAAAAAAACTAGGCCTTGCGTNGCAACATTGAGACTACCAGTTTCGACCCTCAATAAGGTCAAACTTTTGATTTCAAGATTTTTTCTAAGAACAAAAATTTTTCTCCTAGAAAATTAAAAAAACTAGGCCTTGCGTGCTAAGATTTAATAAACCTCAACATCATAAAGAGTTTACAAGGAGACCGCGTAAAGTGTTACACCCGAATTTGGTATTTTTGCCAAAAATTTTGAAAAAATATTTTATAAAGAACTGCGCAGAAATTAGCAGCACATAGGAGCAATCACGTAGCGAGAATCTAGATTCGGGGGTCTATACCCCTTGGTCCCCTTTGTCGACAAATTTTGTTTGAGTCTTTAAGACAGTTTTTATTGCCGATTACGAATATGTAAAAAAATTTTGAAAAAAAATATTATACGGGGGGGGGGGGTCTAGGACCAATTCTTTGTGTGTTACCCCATAAATTTTTAAGGATTTTTGTAACAGCCTTATTCCTCGTAGGAATTGAATTAAAAATATTGTTGATTACTCATGTAAAAGCCGATAATCTGTGTTACCACTTTTATATAGACACTTTAATAAGTTTTCGCTTCAATAAAAAGTTATTAGCTACAGTCCTGATTGTAAGTTTAAATTATGTTAAGGGTCGCCACAAGCACGGCACAAGCTATATACGAAAGTACGAAGGCCCCACAAGCTATCGTACCAAATCATCGTGCCATCGTAAAATTAACGTAAAGGTACGATGAAATCGCCACAAGCTGTCGTGCGATGGTACGACGCAGTACGATGGCATCGTACCAAATTCGTACGATAGCTTGTGACGATTTCATCGTACCAAATTCGTACGATAGCTTGTGACGATTTCATCGTACCTTTACGTTAATTTTACGATGGCACGATGATTTGGTACGATAGCTTGTGCCGACCCTAAATAATATGTAATTATTTAATGTCGTTTAGAACAATTCAAATCCTCATCAAATTATAATAGATCTTTATTCTAATAAAAGAGAATTTGTCATAAAAAGCTTGAATGATGAGAATGTAGTTCAACTTAACAATTTCTTCGCTTTAGAAAAAGTGAGAGAATACAAGTGTGAAGAAAATGAAAAAAAATTTACTTATAAATTTCCGGAAATTAAAGGTGCAAAATATATGTGGAAATGTGAATATATGGTAAAGGTCCGCTTGAATAAAAAGTAGTATAAAATTTTAGTCTAATGGTACTTTAAATGTCTTAATTATTGGAAACAGTCATGCAAATGATGCATTTCCTGCTATTCGAGCTGCGTTTAGAAATAACTATAAAATTTTAAGGATTTTTGCACTTAATAATTGCATACCTTTTGAAATATATACATCGGGAATCTGTAAAAACGTATATGAAATTTTTAAGAAAATCGTAATCGACATAAAACCAGATGTGTTATTCTTAATATTCAAGTAAGTTATAAAATTGTAAATTTTTAATTGGTTTTTTTGAGGTACAACGAGCCTGATATGCGAAAGACAATTGCAGGAAATGATTTTAAAAATGATAAATTAGTTCAAAATTTCCAAAAATCATTGAATTTCTTTTCAGAGCATGTAAAAACAATATTATTTAATGGTCCTAATCTGTTTTTTCCTTATATTGTTCGAAAAGAATTAATAAGGAGATTGACAATTCATATGAATACCAGTAACATGAATATTCCTTTAAAAGTAACGAATTTAAAAAGCATTGTTCTAGATGAGTGCAAAGTTGATTTCGATATAAAATTTTGTAAATTTTAACATTGTTTCGATGTGCATTTTGAATTCTGATAGGCTCCACTCTTGTGTCTTTTCACAATCATTACCTTTTAAACTGAAACACCCATTAAAAACCCAAACATGCTGCTCACCGTGTAAAACAGATGTGTAAAACGTAAAACACGGGATTCCTGCCTAGCCCTAAATTCTAATTTGTAGGATTATATAAGTGTTAATGACAATTTATTCAAAAGACTTAATGCTATAAAATGTAATAAATGTACTTATATAGACCTTAAACAAATATTTTGTGATGATGATTTTTGTTATGCATACGATCCATCTACAAAGCTTTCATATTTTAGAGATGGAGATGGTCATTTGACATTATATGGCCGTTATAAATTGTATAAACCAATGGAAACATACGTTAAGGCTGCTTTAAAAATTATAGAAAGCAAAATATGAATTGCACAGTAAAAACAACAGAATGAAAGAAAAACAGACCGTTTGTCTCTTATAACCACATGTGTCTGCGTAAAATTTATAATATGAATTGCTAAAAATAATTATAATAAAAGTTTAAAATAAAAATTGATTAAAATTAATGTTTAAGAGGCAATATCTCGAAATATTGCAGATAGCTATTGAGGGGGTGACAGTACGCCAAAAAGTGTTGCTAGAAACTTGAAGTCTAGGTTATTTTTATGTACATAGTGAGTGATTAACAAAAACATAAAAATTACGTCCCGTGCCTTTATACTTGTGGAGAAATCGAGGGCCATGTTTGGCAAAAATCGGCATCCAGATCATTTTAGTATTTCTATCATAACTTTTTTTCTATAAATGCGTTTCCCACTATTTAAAGCATGTTTTATTGCCCATCGTTGCCCTTTCCAACGACACCTTGATCATGATCCTAGCATTTATAGTTTTTGAAAAAAGTGATATTCTTTTTATTAATAATCTTTTTGACCCCCTCAAAAATTTTGGGTCTAGATCGAAATTTTCTCACTACGCGAGCTCTGAGTTGCACATAAAAATAAACTAGAATTCCTGGCCGACATCCTTGACCAAGTCACTTTTCAGGAGCTGAGGAGTAAAAAATGCCTCCATAGCTAAAACTTAAGGGGGTCAAACATTGAAAATTCTTAGAAAAATTTTTAAAATAAATTTATTTAATTTTTCATCAAACAATGTATAAATTTATTTATGTTTTTAACCATTTCCAATTTTCTTTCCATTTTTTTCCTCAAACCATTTATTATCCAAAACTATTGAATCGTTGTTCAAGGCTAATCTTATCCATTCTTTTGGAAAACCTTCATAATCAAAACGTTGTTTATTATAGTATAAAAATTTTTTATTTGTCGGTCTAGTTATCATAGTATTGTAAAATACAGGTCCTTCTAATTTTTTCAAATACCCAATCCACCATGCAAAAGTTGAACCACCCGCAGTAATTATAAGCGAGTTGCAATAATGTGTTCCAAAGCAATGGTCTTCCCCGCGAGTCATATTTTCTCGTATGAAGTAAGTCATCTTTTGATAAATAAATATAATATTAGTTTAAACTTTAAATTACATTAAGCTTTGTCGAAACATTCTTCATAAAAACGAGATCGTCTCCAATAAATAACACGGAAACGTTAATTGCGATTTGTTTTTCCTAATATTTTTTAGTTTACAAAATTTCTAGAAAGAAAGAAATTAAAACTCCCTTCCCCACAAACCTTCCCAACACACGGTGTCCGAAACTTGCAAAAAGTTGTAACATTGGAAACCCTTGTAGCCGAATGGCTAGGACTCTAGATTTGTGGTTTCTAAAGCCTGTTTTTTTCGCAAATACCGAGTTGTGGACAATTTTACCGTAATTACGGGTTTAAAAACATTCCATAATCTGTAATTATGGAATAAGCCGAAAAACCCGTAATTTCCGTAATTCATAATCTGTAATTACGTCCCACCACTGCTGCATACTCAAATATAAGCGATATTAAGGAAGTGGACCCGCAACCAGAGCTGTGTTCCGATTTTGTTCAGGAACGTTCCAATTCAAATAATCGCCCAGTAAAATTTTGCAACCCCGATTCAAGATCTAAAAGAACTAATTTTTTGAAACTTACTTTTAAATAATTTGTTGCATAATGAATACTAGATAAAACAAAATTTTCTTGAGATTCCAAAAAACCCGAACCTAAAAAATCTCCTCGTCTTATATGCACACATAATTTATGAGATAAATCATTTCTAAATTTTTTAATTTTTTAAAACTTAACTACATATAATTACTTAAAAAGCCTATATGCTTTTTCATGGACATGACTCATTAAACCATAATCGCACATAAAAAATTCTTTAATATAATTTTTATATTCATCAAAATAACGATATGCTTGTAATTCATTGCCTTTAATGATGAGATATTTTGAAGTAAAATTTGATAAACTAAAATAGTACTAGGATAAACATTATCGTTACGGATAACCTTTACCGGGGCAACCGTTACGGACAACCGTTACGAACAATCGTTACGGCCTTTTTTAACACTCACCATGAAAATTGGTTATACAGTCAACTCTCCATATAGTGATACCCTCTCCAATTCGATATAGTAAATTCGCCAAAATCGAGGTTAAATTGGATTTCTTCGAGCGACCACTTAATGGATCGCTAATTATATGAGGAATATTTTGTATAAAAAATTATTGAAAAATCTTTTTTTGCCGAGTTATGGCCTCGATATAGTCACCCCAAGGGGTGTCACTATATGGAGAGTTGACTGTATACTTATATAGTGGTGTAATTTAAGGGAATAGAGCAGGGAGACCCCTCATATACCGGCAGAGCTGGCAGAAAACTTGCCTTTGGTGCAAGTTTTACTTGCATCGAATTTTTTCGAAAAATTTTTTTTGGCTAAAACATGTGTAGAACAACTAAAATAGTTGAAATAACATGTTTTTAGCTAAAATTGGGGGGGGGGGCAAGTAATACTTGCCGGAAGTTGCATTTTTGCATCTTTTTGCATCATAAAAATATTTTTTTTAAATCGTTTCACGACGAAATTAGCGTGTACAAGTAAAAATTGCATGTGCAAGTAAAACTTGCACATGCAAGTTTTACTTGCCTAT
This sequence comes from Acrobeloides nanus, assembly GCA_900406225.1. Lineage (NCBI taxonomy): Eukaryota > Metazoa > Nematoda > Chromadorea > Rhabditida > Cephalobidae > Acrobeloides > Acrobeloides nanus. Next base: position 5,368 of record OZJO01028714.1, on the reverse strand, counting down.
GATGCAAAAAGATGCAAAAATGCAACTTCCGGCAAGTATTACTTGTCCCCCAATTTTAGCTAAAAACATGTTATTTCAACTATTTTAGCCGTTCTACACATGTTTTAGCCAAAAAAATTTTTTTGAAAAAATTCGATGCAAGTAAAACTTGCACCAAAGGCAAGTTTTCTGATAGCTCTATATACCGGCATATGGTCGAAAAAATACCCTTGGTCCAATTATCTTTTTTTGATAAAAACAAATGGTACGATTTACATTTTTGCAAAAGATCCCTGGAATAGATATAAATGTTGCGTTTTCTGAAAGTACAGTCTAATTTACCGTTTTGGATCATCATAATCACAGCAAGTCATGGCAAAATGCACGTATGACTTATCTTGTTTGTTACTACTCTAAATCACGGTTATTATAAGTTAATGAATAGAATAAAAGAACCGGGACTCAAGCGCTAAAGCGCTCGTAGAGGTGAATGTGAATAAAATAAAAAGCGAATTTTTTTCTCCTAGTGGTTATGCCCCCGAGTGCTAATGTGTTTCCATTCAAGCGCTATCGCAGCTTCCCCAAAATTTTATAAAAAATATTAAAATCTATATACTTTTGGCATCTCTGCGTGGTCGGCAAATTTTTTAAGAGATACCTCCCATAAAATTGGTGTCGATAGTCTTCTNTCTCGTGCTAATGTGTTTCCATTCAAGCGCTATCGCAGCTTCCCCAAAATTTTATAAAAAATATTAAAATCTATATACTTTTGGCATCTCTGCGTGGTCGGCAAATTTTTTAAGAGATACCTCCCATAAAATTGGTGTCGATAGTCTTCTCATCGTTCCCTACTGCTTTAGTTTTAGCGTCGGCAGTTTAAATTTAATGTTCTCAGATTGTCTGAACAGACAGACAGACATTACATGTTTATAGTAGTAGGATTTACCAATAGTTTAACATTATTGTAAAAATTTGGAAATATCTTCTTGATTTCTTCCATATAATCTCGATCACATTTTAAACTTTGTTCAAAATATGGTAATCGTGCGCTCTTTCTACCTAATCCATATAATGATGCAAATCTATACATCTAAAAATCAGTTTTTTCGTAAACTTTAGTCTTTATGGTAATAGCTCAGTATGGTGTAATTTCAGTCGCTAAATGGGGGGAAGCACTTGGAAATTTTCAATTTTTCATTATATTTTTGAAAAAATCATAAGGGGACCATTATAAATTTTAAAATTTTCCTGACCTTCGGACCGGAAGAAGGAGCATCCCAAAGAGAAAAAGGTGTGCGCAAAGAACTATATTTTTCACGATTATATTTGCAGGCGCATGTCCACTTCCCCTACANAAGGAGCATCCCAAAGAGAAAAAGGTGTGCGCAAAGAACTATATTTTTCACGATTATATTTGCAGGCGCATGTCCACTTCCCCTACACTTCTTTTACAAAAATTTTAACTGGTTATTGCAACCTCTGCTTCTTTTGAGTGTCTGCGAGTCTTTTTTAGTGCTTTTTTCGGTTCTGAGCAGCCCTAACAGAATGGGGGTGAGCGAGCGGCTCTATTGCACTTTGGCCGTCCAATCGCCTTTTAACCGTCCAATGAGGGTTTAACCGTCCAATGAAATTTTTAACCGTCCAATGAAATTTTAACCGTCCAATGAAATTTTTAACCGTCCAATGAAATTTTTAACCGTCCAATCAGATTTTTTAAATCTTAAGACCTTAATTATTAAAATTTTTTATTGTGCATAGTTATAAAATATAAAAAATTTATATAACAATATAAAGAATTAGACGAAAACAATAAAAGAATTAGAAAAAACTCATAAATATGTGGGAAAAGCCATTGTTTTATTTAAGGAATGTTCTACAGTGGGTGTATTCTATATAAAGTGCAATTGCACCTTATATAGAATACACCCACTGTGGAACGTGCCTTAAATAGCCGGCTCACAGTGGGTGTATTCTATATAGGATAACAGCCCAACCCCGGCTGCGCCGGGGGATGCTCTCCCTTTTGACCTGCAGCCCAAGGTCACAATAGGGTAATGCGTGTGCACCTTATATAGAATACACCCACTGTGGGCTACATAACTTTGGTGTACCAAACGAGCGAATAGCCATAGTTGAAAAATAATGTCATAATATTGTGATATTAGGGCCCCCGGCGCAGCCGGGGAGTATTACCCTATTGTGACTTTAGGCTGCAGGTCAAAAGGGTGGGCATCCCCCGGCGCAGCCGAGGGGGGGGGCTGGGCTGTTATCCTATATGGAATATACCCACTGTGAGCCGGCTATTTAAGGCACGTTCCACAGTGGGTGTATTCTATATAAGGTGCAATTGCACTTTATATATTTCATTTTAATAAAATTTGTTGATAGGATTTGTAGCAATAAAAAATATGTTTGTTTGGACATTTAAATTCCGATAAAAATTTGTTTGGACATTTAAATTCCGATTGGACGGTTAAAAATTTCATTGGACGGTTAAAAAATTATTGGACGGTTAAACCCCCATTGGACGGTTAAAAATAGATTGGACGGCCAAAGTTCAATAGAGCCGAGCGAGCGCGGAGGGGGGATATCTCGCGGGGATTAATTTCTTGCAGGGGGATTAAAGGCGCGGAGCCGGCCAGAGGCCCCACTAGCCATTAACTCCGCGATCGCGAATCCCCTCCTCCGGGCGGAGTGGGGCCGAAGAAAATTGTGCCAAATATGGTGATGCAAAGAGCGATTACACCACAGTTTAATTTTTTGTAAAACTAGGGGAAGTGGATACGTTGCGAAAAAATCAAAATATTTTTATTGGATAATTTTATCTGGTGCGCGCAATTACGTCTTTGTGATCTTTGCATACACATTTGAAATCACAAAAATTTCGGTCCTTGCGCAACCAGTGAGCAATGGTGTGCGCAAAGATTGTGTGCCACGATGGTGTGCGTTGTGATTGCCCATCTTTTAGCTAACAAGATGATTTTTCGCTAAGTAAAACAATGTAAAATAAACTTACAACATTGCCTAATCCATTACATTTTTTATAACTTGATGTTATATACTTATCTATTTTAACTAAATTATTAGCTAAATAAATTTATGTAATTTTTTTGCGTAAAAAATTAATAACCTGAAATATTTTCATAATTTGTTTTATTATCTTGTTCATTGGATATATTTATCATAGTAAAAGGATAACTTATGCTAACAAAAATATTGGAACTATATTGAGATCCATAAATAATGATAAAGTATATTATACTTAAAATTATAAAAAGAATGAAAATCTTAATTGTCGTATTTTTAATATTTAATTTGCCAAATAAATTCATCTATAAATCTTGTATTATATACACACTTGATGCGATTGGCCCTCCAATCCCCCCCCCCATTCCCACGCATAAATAAAGGACCAGACTGAGCAGGAAAAAATTGCGTTTTGTTAATATTCGGAAAACCATAAAAAAGGAGAATTTTTTGTTTTTACTTAAATTTCGAATGTTAACGGTTTCGAGATAGTTTCATGTGAATTTGGCGACTTGAAATCATTAATAATATTTTGATGTGTGAAATTTATATTTTAGACAAATAGTTAAAGGCTAATGGGTTGAAATTTTTTGTGAGAAGGTAGGACGGTGAGCCAGAGTTTAAAACAGATTTCAGATTTTTTGGAGCGCAGGAATTTTTTTAAATGAAATTAGCGAGATCGGTAATTACTGATCTGATAACATGTGAAGATCAGCTGAAGTATGTGAAATAGGATCGATAATTAGGGTGCGCGTTATCAGTCGTGAAACACCATTTCACGACGATTTCCGGACGTTAGCCGTCCGGAAATAGTGATTTTCACTATTTCCGAACGATTTTTGAACTGCTCACGTCCGGAAATTCTCATTTCCATACGGCTAACGTCTGGGCACGATTTCCGGACGATTTCTATACTATTTCCGGACGGCTAACGTCTGGAAATCGTCGCGAAATGCGTTTTACGACTGATAACTCGCACCCTTATCGATTCTTAAAAATTCGTATATTAAATTCACAACAAGTCGCTACATGTTTCGCCTTATAAATTACGGCGGCGGAACTGTAAAAAGAAAAAATGCTCAATTTTTATAATCTTTCATACTATTAACAAGAAAGGACAGTTTTTTCCTCTCTCTTCTTCGAAAGGACTCCCGAGCGTTTTACTCTAGAATAAAATAAAAAACATAAAAAAGTGAAAAATTCTTTGTTTCTGATTTCGATGATTTTGGTGTCAATCATCCTCTCATAGTTTCCTACAATTTTTGTTTTAGCGTAAAGAGTTTAAATCTAATTTTTCCGAGTTCTGGGTAAGCAGACACGCATTACACGTTTAATGTAGTAGGATACATAAATAAGTGTTTTAGTAACACCATAAACATACTAATTTTAAATGCAAATATTTATAAAATTCTTTTATCGAGTCAAATAATTGTCTGGCTGATGATATATTGATTAAATACAAAGTAAAAGGGGCGTTTAGGTTGCTTTGTTTGCCTTAAAATCTTTTGCAAATAACTAGAATAAAATTTTTAAATATTTACAATCTAAGTTTAAGAAATTTTACATTTTTTATTTCCTAGAAGATTTAAGTTCTTTTTGAGAACGTTGGGTCCGCAAGTTCGATCCCACTAGGGCGAAAATTTCGATAATAAAAACTTTCTTTACAAACAATGGAACAAAAATTTTTTACAAATTTTTGTGTAATTTTTTTAAATCCTTTTATACTTTATTATTGTAACTGTTGCGGTTGGCACTACTACAAGGTCAAAATTACGAGCCATTCAGTGACGGTTATCTATCACTTTGTATAAAGTTCACTTTGTATAAAAATCACTTTGTATAAAGTTCACTTTGTATAAAACTCACTTTGTATAAAGTTTACTTTGTATAACTTATGAAAAAAATATGGTTTTTTTATTGGGTTGTAGAAGAAGTTGTTGCTGCTCAAAAAATACATCTAAAATCGGCATTTTTCGCTCGTTTTCGATGAAATTTTTTTTCAGTAGTAAGCAAGAATGTATGGCGATTACGATCCAGTCAGTCTTTTTGAGCGTAACTAATGTTTTCGTGTCAATACTCAAACTTTTTTCAAGTTTGGCTCTCAAAGATGTATCCCTATTTTAAACTATTGGTATTTGGCTATATAAGTCGATTTTTGATGAAATTTTCGACCCTCCTAGGGTTTTTCTAGGCGCTGAACACGAATCCGCCGTTATTTTTTGTCCTAGACCTTAGGAATATGGTCAAAAATGATTTACAAAGAGGTATCCCATACGAGTTAAAACCCCCGTTTTTGGGTTTTAACCCCATGTGGGGTACCTTCCCGTGGTCAAAATCAAAAAATTCCTTCGGATTCGAGTTC